>JAVTVY010019044.1:0-71540 GCA_036873755.1 Hanleya hanleyi | reverse complement strand
CCAAGAAACTTGAAACAATCGGAACTCCAAATTTTACATCAACTGCAGGTGAAGAGTAAGGAAAAGTTTGATTGGCCGAAATCTGTGTAATAGCCCCGCCCAGCTATTATTCAACCAATCAGAAAATTGGACTCTACAAGTCTCCAATATGGCTGACAAAAGCAACAAGAAGCTCCGCGAAAATAATAGCATCTCTTTCCCATCCATCTCAACTTCCACTCCTAAAACTCAGTCGAACAATACGATTATTTGAATCAGTCTAACAGATCGTAAGTACCTCCTGCTGTTTTACTGTCAAAGATCGACGCCGAAAACTCGTTGGAGTTAGTTTTTTTTAGCTTCGTGTCGCGAACTTTTCATAATCGTACGGCTTTTATATCGATGAATTATAAAGTATAGCAGTCATTAAAGAAGTATCGCCGAAGTATCCACACTCAATAATTCACGCTTTTTTCAAATGTGGATACAAATGTGGATGCCTCTCCAACAGGGAGTGTATCGGCGTGTATCCACAAGCGAGGAGCCACAGTCCAGCCGTAAAGCTGCCAAACAAAAACACGTTTGCTTTCTCAACATAGCATCTCTTTCCCATCAATAATATCCACATTTTATTTGCCCAGGCTTTAAAACACACTGTAATTCATAGAGTAGTATCCACATTTAATAATTTATGGGTTTTTTAAAATGTGGATGAAAAAATGTGGATGCCTCTCTTATAGAGGAAGTATCCACAAAAACCCGCCAAATAACCGTTACGCCCAAAAAATTATTACACGATAATATTCACCAAGGCAGTTATTAACTCCTAAATCAGGTGTCCCCGGCCCCATTGCTCATTCAATCACTCAAGATAGTTCTTACCATCTGAGTAATACTAATAAGTTTTTCATCTTTCATTGTCTTGATTTATCCCTATCAGTTTGGTGCCGAAGTACATGCTACAAGCAAGCCGATTACCATTTTGATCGGTCTCGAAAAACTCGACTAATACATGCAGCTCTCACAAATAGCCATGACATTCGGTAACTGACAAGTTGAATGCTGTGGTGAAAAAAGTTTAGTTTTTAACATTGTTTTAAATGTGGGTTATTTTGATACCAGAGGATTTTTGCTGTGGAGGAGTTCTCCAACTGTGAGGGTTGGACGTGTAAAGAATTTCGTATCCATCTCGAAAACTAAGAGCCTCCAGTTGAGATCAAACAGGGAGAGACTGAGTTATAATAAATGTATCACTTAGTCTATAAGATGTTGAGAATCTCCCTTGATTGCTTTTACATGCAGGGTTTTTTTCAGACAGTTTTTCATCGGGGTAACCCCGATGAAAAACGATTACAAATTGAGTTTTTGGAATTTTTTAAATTGAGGTTTTTTCTCGGAAATTGAGTATTTTCTGGGGTTGATAGTTTGCGCGCCGAAGGCGCGCTAAAAAATTGAGTTTCTGTGAAAAAAAAATTGAGTTTCTGTGAAAAAATAGTCGGAAGAAATATATAATTTGCGTCTGCCGGCAAGAATTTTTTTTGGCCGACGTTGCGGTCAATTGCAGAGACAGGGCGATATAAAGACATCATGTCTGAATACCTTACGTAAACCAGGATCGTTGTTGGAATCATAACAAAAGACATCAACAATTTTGGGGTAAAAGATTCGATCGTTACCTTTCCATTTTTATTTAACGTCTTTCGACAGCGATTGGCAGCCATTTTCCTTCGACAGAGATACTGCATCAATAAATAGTTGTCTCCCTTGTTGCATTCGGAAACCAGGATTAGTGTGAAGTAGCGCACTCTTTCGCAGGCTCCCGACCAGCGCCCTATGTAGCGCCGTGATTGGCTAATAAACAACCTTGACCCTACCAAGGCAACGTGACAATCGTTTGACAGTTCGACGAAAGGAAGGTACACACCGACGAGTTACGGTCCCGAAGAATTACAATCAATTAAATATACGAATGAACGCAGAAGGAATTGTATGGATAGCAGTTGCGTAGAGGGAAACCACCTTGCACTCTATGCCAATTTTTATCCCCAAATAAAGATCATTTTAGGCCTATTGTCTGTACCACATATCATATTCCAAACATGGCCGCCTGCATTCTGAAAGTGCATGTTGTAGCCCCATTCATTTCGTAAAAATGCTAGAGAGATGGTAATACCGGGTCATACTGGTCAACACTGGCAGAAAAAATACTTTTTCGCTCATCTGGGCCGAAGGCCCGATGGGCTTATGTCATGGCCTGACTGTCCGTCGTCCGTCGTCCGTCATGCGTCGTGCGTCGTCCGTCGTCCGTAAACATCTTCTTCTCTGAAACCGCTTGGCCGATTAAGCTGAAACTTGGCATGCATGTTCCCCCCAATAAGGACACCAGAATTTGTTCATGGGGTGTCGATGCGATTTCAAATATGGCCGCCATGGCGGCCATCTTGAATTTGCCAGCGAAATCTTGTCATCATTATCTTTCGGTAACTACTTCATGGATCTTTCTCAAATTTGGTACACTGGTTCCCCTTTGGGTCTAGTTGTACAAAATGTGTACTTTAGTCCAATTTGAACATCCAATATGGCCACCAGGCGGCCATCTTGGATTTCCCCATGAAACTTTGTTATCGCGATTTCTCAGGAACTACTTCATGGATCTTTCTCAAATTGGTACACAGGTTCGCCTTGGGGTCTAGTTGTGCAAGATACCTGTTGTGGTCTGATTCACAAATCCAATATGGCCACCAGGCGGCCATCTTGGATTTCCCCATGAAACATTGTTATTGTGATTTCTCAGGAACTACTTTGTGGATCTTCCTCAAATTTGGTACACAGGTTCCCCTTGGGGTCTAGTTGTGCAAGATACCTTTTTTGCTCTGATTCGAACATCCAATATGGCCACCAGGCAGCCATCTTGGATTTCCCTATGAAACTTCGTTATCGTGATTTATGAGGAAGTACTGCATGGATCTTTCTCAAATTTGATACACAGGTTCCTCTTAGTGTCTAGTTGTGCAAAATACTTTTGTGGTCTGATTCAGAAATCCAATATGGCCACCAGGAGGCCATCTTGGATTTCGAGATGAAACATTGTTATCTCGATTTCTCAGGAAGTACTGCATGGATCTTCCTCAAATTTGGTACAGAGGTTCCCCTTGGGGTCTAGTTGTGCAAGATACAATTTGTGGTCTGATTGAAAAATCTAATATGGCCACCAGGCGGCCATCTTGAATTTGCCAGTGAAATCTTGTCATCATTATTTTTCGTTAACTACTGCATGGGTCTTTCTCAAATTTGGTACACAGGTTCCTCTTGGGGGTCTAGTTGTGCAAGATACCTTTTCTGCTCTGATTCGAACATCCAATATGGCCACCGGGCGGCCATCTTGGATTTCCCTATGAAACTTCGTTATCGTGATTTATCGGGAAGAACCGCATGGATCTTTCTCAAATTTGATACACAGGTTCCCCTTGGGGTCTAGTTGCGCAAGATACAATTTGCTGTCTGATTGAAAAATCCAACATGGCCACCAGGCGGCCATCTTGGATTTCCAGATGAAACATTGTTATCGTGATTTCTCCGGAACTACTGCATGGATCTTTCTCAAATTTGGTACAGAGGTTGCCCTTGGGGTCTAGCTGTGCAGGATACCATATATGGTCTGATTGAAAATTCCAATATGGCCACCAGGTGGCCATCTTGGATTTCCCTATGAAATTTTGTTATCGTAAATTCTTAGGATATTACTGCATGGATGTTGATACACAGGTTCCCCTTGTGGTCCAGTTGTGCAAGATACCTTTTTTGGTTCATTTCGAAAATCCAATATTGCCGCATCTTGAATTTCACATGAAACTTTATCATAAAATCTCAGGAAATAACTGCATGGATCATTTTATAGTGTTCAGGGGGGACAACACAAGTTAGAACACAACACAAGTTAGAAACAAGTTATTGCAGTTCTTTAGTAAAAATTTCTCACAGCTACTTTCTCCAGTTACAGACAGTTGACCTACAGTGCCGTGGCACTATCTTTTACATCTTCGCAGACAGATGGTATGTCTTGGTTAGGCCATACCTCACCAGAGATTACTTTCATTGGAAAAATGTCCTGTTACATCTCATTGCCATCGTAACAACCCAGTCGCACATATTTCGCACTCGACATGTCTCCCCCTGGTGCATACACCCACAAAATATTGGAATCGTAGGTTAAAAACTGTCCAATGTACTGTCCAGACACGAAGTGGACAGACGGACGAACGACTGCAATCACATAATAAAAATTGGTTCTGGTTATTGCTTATACAGCTTACTGACAATCACACATTATATTTTGGTATAATTGCCTTTATTCCATAACCTCCAATTACAATCATGAATTTGCAGCTTGACCTCCTGTGAAACGCAAGTTAGAAATTCATCTATTGCAGTTCTTCAGTAAAAATTTCTCGCAGCCACTTTCTCCAGTTATAGCCAGATGAGCGCTACAGTGCCGTGGCACTATCTTTGTTAGTATTTCATCGGTGGTGTAAATTTGAGATGGCATTGATATGTAGTTTCTGCAAAATCTGAATGATTAGCATCACCGCCCTAGTAATATAACAATTGTTTTGTTGTGTTTTTTTTTTCACAGTGCTGGATCACAGTTGAAGTTAAACTTCACAGTTGAAGATAAATTTCACTTCTACATACAAAGGTATCACCCGTGCCCTAAAGTAGACACAATCTGATTCAATGCATCTGATTGAAATTGATGATCTTTCGTGAATAAAAAATATTTGAAATTAACAGTTTCTATGACAAGCAGTTATGGTTCATGTAATTTATCAGTCCATTCCATATATCCGCATGTGTTGCATGGGATTTACTTTAGCAATTACACTTCAGTAGTTTATTTGTGTGAACCTCCATACCTCACTCTGAAGTACATGCATAACAAAATGGACATTCATGTTTATTATTATGCCATTTTTAACATTTGTATTTTTCTCTGCGATGAAAAAGCGATCAAATAAAAGATTGTTTGGAGTGTGCTACTAAAATAATAAAAAATTGAGTTTTATATCTACTACACGACTAAAAAGTTGAAAAATTGAGTTTTATTGTACTTGCAAAAAAAATTGAGTTTTTCAGGTTTTGAAATTGAGTTCGATAAAGGATTTTCGTCTGAAAAAACCCCTGACATGATAGTTGCTTACTTAGGTCCTTGTATCTCCATACTGATCAGTATTGATGTTCAGTCAGTTACATGTAACTTGCTTGCTCACCATAGATACAATTACCTAGTTGAGGAGAGACTGAGTAGTTCTTGGCCTGGCCTTTTCCTTTGGTAAGGCAAAAAAAAAAAAATATAATTTATGTGCAACAGCCAGAGATGAAATTCCCATATACTATTCATAATACATTACAATGTTTTCACCTGTCAACATCTAAATTGAATTGATACTGTAAATTAAAGCTTCGAAATTTAATTATCATGTCAAAATCGCTCTTTTCTCCACAATGAGTCTTAATTCCTATCTCTGTAATGTTAAATATCTCCGTAATGTGAAATCTGCTCAAGTCCAAATTAGGGCCAATGCAGCAAGGGTCCAAAGTATCATACAAATTGTATTTGAAAGTTCAGTCATAGGTTTTCTCAATAAACTGTAGGTAAGTCTGACATTCCTACGAAGTAGGCTCTCATTTGCAAATTGTCTGGTAGTGAGTCAGTCCATCCGAATCCTTTCGTCGGCAAAATAACCGTTGACATTAGAACCCATTAGATTTTTGGCATGAAAGTGCCATAGGGGACTGATACCAGCAAGTTCTGAGCTGACCTACATGTACTTTTGATGAAAATTGCTGGTGATTTTTGATGAAAATTGCTGGTGATTTTTGATGAAAATCACTGGTGATTCTGACTTGGGCAGTGCCAATCTTAATATAGGCAGGATTGCAACTGGGGGGGGGGGGGGGGGTTTCCAAGAGTCCTAATGTCTACCCTAGGTCCTCATGTCATTAACATGCATTTATATTTCTCTTAAAATCAAAATATCCATGCACCTGACCATCCTTCTCAATACGGTAATCCCTTCTATAGTTCAACCCCCTATCAAAGTTCAGTCACCCTCAATTTGAGGGACAAAATTCAATCGGTGGTTCTAATAAATTTGATCACCCTCTAAAATCAGTGAAAATACAAAAAAAATAATGGATTCTGTGGATGATTTGGGACTATTTTGTCAAATTCCTATTCCAATAAATTTGTTCGCCCTCAGATTTTATGGTGGGAAATTCCACTTCCTGTGATTGAGTTATTGGAGGCATTACATGTACATGTACAGTATATATTCCTAGTATGTCTGGTATATAGTGAAAACAATGGAAAGTCAGGTGTTATAATACAGTCAGTGTCATGTATGTTGAATAGGGTTGCGCTGCTTACCGGAAGTTCAAACACGTTCACAAACCAATGTGTGCTAGAGTATTCAGCCTGGCTTTGTTATTCAGCCCGGCAAACAGGAAGTAGAGAAAATGGCGGCGCTCGCCTTGCGAAGTAACTTGTTAAACTGACGAAGTGGCTTTGAAGGCTAGTATTGTTGAGAATAAATTTATTTGTATTGCAACTTAAGTGATACAGAAACATGTTTATATCGTATTTTGCCTCGCAAATTGCGATGCGATACCCAATATTTCGGACCCTGCATGTGTCCAGTAGAATGGTTTCCCTAAAAACCAGTGAGGTACATTTTTTTCTTTGGTCTCTTTTAGGCGAAATTTATTTTGGGCGCCCATACGTTGTACGTAAGTAAATGTCGGCTGGATATGACCCTGTAATTGGTGCTTTGCTTTCAGATCCTCCGAATTACATGTAGTTGATATTCAAGTAATTCACACATGAATAATACCACCTTCAGAAATCCCCTGCAAGGGATTTTAAACGCCCTTCAGATCATCAGCAGACCTGCTCTCTGCATATGGTCTGCAGTGGTTTAGGGTTGTTGGAAAGTGGTTGTACTGTAAATTTGATGAATCCAAGCATGAATTTTTGTATTGCAGTGATGTGCATATTAAATCATTCTGAAATGGCATCGACTCGTTAACAAAATTACATATACATCTATATCGTTTGAAATCAAATCTTCAGGCCATTTAGGAAATTAGGCCTTGGGTGATATCTGCTTGAGACATTAATTTTGCAAAATGAACGGACATGAGGCATGTGTCAGGTGAAAGCATTAGGTGAATGTAATATGTATGATGTGTCATTTTTTCCCATCTATCATCTTGTCTTGTCCGCTGTGTAATACATTAATAATGATCTATTATAGAAGATTATCCTTTCATGTTCAGCAGTAATTGGTCAGAATCCGGTGTCCAGATATCTCTAGGTTGAACACAAAGGTAGAACTATTGGAAAATCATTAAGTCTGTCTCTAACGCACACTACATATACATTGATCAAGGGCAATATTGATGTGTTTTATCCAATGTTGTATATATCCTGTGTCTGCTGGTGCATGGCACAATTCTGTAATGTTTTGTAAATGCAGTAAATTCATCAGTTTACTGGCTTTGTCAGTTTCTAGGCTCACATTTTAATACCCCAAATTTTCATCTGGCTACAGACCAGAATTCTGGTGACCAAATGACACATTTCATTATACCATATTTGTTCCTGCAGGCCTCACACCATTCCTCCATTGTCAGAGTTTGTAACATCCTAGACTGTCAGTGTAGCCTACTAGACTGTCAGTGTAACATCCTAGACTGTTAGTGTAACCTCCTAGACTGTCCATGTAACATCCTAGACTGTCAGTGTAACCTCCTAGACTGTCAGTGTAGCCTACTAGACTGTCAGTGTAACATCCTAGACTGTCAGTGTAACATCCTAGACTGTCAGTGTAGCCTACTAGACTGTCAGTGTAACCTACTAGACTGTCAGTGTAACCTCATAGACTGTCAGTGTAACATCCTAGACTGTCAGTGTAGCCTACTAGACTGTCAGTGTAACATCCTAGACTGTCAGTGTAACATCCTAGACTGTCAGTGTAGCCTATTAGACTGTCAGTGTAACCTACTAGACTCTTAGACTGTCCGTGTAACATCCTAGACTGTCCGTGTAGCACTCTAGACTGTCAGTGTAACATCCTAGACTGTCAGTGTAACCTCTTAGACTGTCCGTGTAACATCCTAGACTGTCCGTGTAGCACCCTAGACTGTCAGTGTAACCCCCTAGACTGTCAGTGTAGCCTATTCCTAGACTGTCAGTGTAACCCCCTAGACTGTCAGTGTAGCCTATTCCTAGACTGTCAGTGTAACATCCTAGACTGTCAGTGTAGCCTACTAGACTGTCAGTGTAACATCCTAGACTGTCAGTGTAACCTCCTAGACTGTCCGTGTAACATCCTAGACTGTCAGTGTAACCTCCTGGACTGTCAGTGTAACATCCTAGACTGTCAGTGTAACCTCCTGGACTGTCAGTGTAATATCCTAGACTGCCAGTGTAACATCCTAGACTGTCAGTGTAACATCCTAGACTGTCAGTGTAACATCTTAGACTGTCAGTGTAACATCCTATACTGTCTGTGTAACATCCTAGACGGTCAATGTAACCTCCTAGACTGTCGGTGTAACCTTCTAGACTGTCAGTACCTCATAGACTGTCAGTGTAACCTCCTAGACTGTCTGTGTAACAACCTAGACTGTCCGTGTAACAACCTAGACTGTCCGTGTAGCCTCCTAGACTGCCTGTGTAATCTCCTAGACTGTCAGTGTAACATCCTAGACTGTCCGTGTAATCTCCTAGACTGTCCGTGTAACAAACTAGACTGTCATTGTAACATCCTATACTGTCCATGTAACATCCTAGACTGTCCATGTAACATCCTAGACTGTCGGTGTAACCTCCTAGACTGTCAGTGTAACATCCTAGACTGTCCGTAGACTGTCTGTGTAACATCTTAGACTGTCATTTTAACATCCTAGACTGTCATTTTAACATCCAAAACTGTCTGTGTAACATCCTAAACTGTCAGTGTAACATCCTAGACTGTCAGTTTAACATCCTAGACTGTGTAATACTCTTAGATTGCATCATGCCAAAAAATGTAACTATTTTACAAGAGCACACAGTACACCGTCATCGCTGTGACATCTGCAGCTCCTTCCACTCCGCAATGAATGATGCTGATGCCCACAAAAGCAGTGCACCCTGTTTTTTTATTTTACTAACATTACAAACTTGAAGTTGATCTAGAGAATGTTTTAGTAATAAATACATGTATGTAGTCTGACAGGGGTGACACTGTACTTGACGTTGTTTGTGTCATGCTTGTCAATCATGGAATACATGTAGGCTCCCGTACCGTCTGATATATTTATGATGCCATGAACATAAAATGCTAATAACTTACATATCTGTGCTTTCATCATCTTTCCTGATAATGTGACATTTCCAAAAATGATTTGGAAGTGAAATTGAATTCTATGCTACTGCAGAGTTAGATACAGGGTCTCACAGCGTCCTTAACTCATTCAGTACTGCAGCCTATCCTAGCTGTCAGCCCCAGATAGTTTTCTTGGCCTGAACCCCACTGCTTCCAGCTCAGGGCAGTCAGTAAAGTTGAATAATTATCTCCAAAACAGAAGGCGTTCATGTGTTTTTGTCTGCATTTCAGATCCCAGACATTCTGAAACTTATTGCTTTATGTCCTTTTTAAATAATATATTTCAACAAAAACTGTGTGTGTATTATTTTCCTCAAGAAATGCAGTTTTATTCCAAATAAAAATCAGTAAACTCACCGACATATTCGTAATTTGCAAAATGATGCCATTGGCACAACCTCGCCACCAGGGGTCGCTCTCCGCTGGAAAATTGGCCGCTCCGACGAACCCCTGGGACGACGCTCACTGAAAGTGGGTCCCATAATACATTGAAAAATTCGTTCCTTCTGGTTCCATTGGAACATATCCAATTCCTTGTGAAACGTCAGTCACGAGTCACTTGCATGGCCAGCGTCATGACGTCTTGACGTCATAATAGAAAATATTTCGCAAGAATGCATATTGAGTACGTCATCGCGCAAACGCGCTCGTAACATCCAGGACATCGGGACATAGACATGATCTCCACAGAGACACCCTCGTTATGTTCTGAATTCTAGGGTTTTGTGTGCTAGCCAATGATCGATCGTACGGCTGAGCGCCGTCCCAGAGCCTAGTAGGGAGGACAGGACCGGATAGCTCTGGTTTCGAGATTGGCCATTGGCAATCGTCGGATGTTTCGATGAACAACAACAACAACGTAAAAAAAAAAGAGCACAAACCTACGTACATGTAATATCCGAAGATTTTGAGCAGATATTTCTTTGATTACAATGCCCAGAAATAACCGATGAATACTCATTTATTCGTGGACATTTGTCAGAATAAACGCAGCTTCCAGATGAGAGACTTCGCTAAATTGCGAAGAGTTTGAGGGTTTTTTTTTCTGTCATATTTGAAGGCGTGTATCTCGGCTTTCCAGCGGTTGTTTTTCATGATCTAGGTCACGTTGGAAAGGTGATTCCCTGGGCTTTCCCAATCTCGTCATAGTTACAATGGATGGCTAATATTATGAAAGCTACGATTGGATATAAATATAATTTATCCGACGAGTCTGATATTTGCGCCAATGAACCACGTCGACACTTCAGCGCTTCGGTTGGTTGTTGTTAGGCACGTGACTAAAACGAAGGCACACGATTGATCAATTCGACATTACAGTTCGTTCCATGCATGGTGCGAGATGAAAATGGCCAATATTTACCGACACATGTGTTGGAAAAATGTGGAAATAAAGTTTACGGAGTGGATCTGATGGATTTCATCTTGATGGAACGATTAGATGGTCTCTTGGACACATACTTCAGCAATAGAGAGATTTGAACGGAATTACTGAGTGAATCTACATTCTGCAGCCACATTTTACTGAAACGGTAAAATTGTGAAAAATTTGTAGTTCCACATTTCCCCCATTATTTGTTCGTTTCCCGCTCAATCTTGTTTTATTTGTTTGTCAAAATGGAAATATTCTTCGATAATCCGAATGTTGGAATTAGGCTTTTCAAAAATATATATACATTTAGGCAAGTTTCACTCGTGGTGGTCGCGTAAAATGCTACATTCAGACGGAGTGGGGTTTTATTTGACCGTGAAGCAGCGATGTCGCCTTTTGGCATCATTGGGGTTGGGGAGGCTCTAAGAAATTACGCCAAAAGTCGTCAACGGGATTGAGACAGGGAATTATTTTGTCGCCTTTTGGCGTCATTGGTACCGAATGAGTTAAAAAGGACACAACTATAAAATCAAATGACCATTTTTCCACAAAATCAAATGACTTTATTTTAGAAAACTCATAGATTAAAGTGAATATCAGGGGCAAAAGACACAGTAGTTTGTGTAAAACACTCGAAGAACACAAACTGACAATGTTTTAGCATGTTCAACACCATTTGAGTGATATTAGCCATTTTGCAAAATTAGTTTTTCAAATAACGACAAAGCTATTTTCAAACAAGGACTTTGGCGAAAATCCTGCATCTAACCCTGTACTGGGGAAAGCTAGATTGTACAGGTATTTTTTGGGTGAGACAAGTAGAGAAAAACCTTACCTGTCACATGTGGTATGTGGACTGAAAAAACCCAAAACAGTTCATGCCCTGGTAAGGGGACTGCAGTCATCCAAAAAAAAATGTTTGGTAGGCTTAACCCAACCCTATTTCAGAAATTTGGGTGGGTTTGTTGGAAAATAGTTTTTTTTATTACAGGTCACTCAAATTCACTTTAAAATCTGAAGAAAACTATTTTTTTTGGCAGATAGGCCAATAAAAAGTTGTGGGTAGGGGGTATTTTTGGTGAATAGGTAGGGTTACTCCCAAACAACATATTTTTAGCCCACCATCACCAGATAGTGGGCTGTTCAAATCGCTTTTTGTCTGTGGTCCGTCGTCCGTCCGTCGTCAGTCGTCCGTCGTCCGTCCGTAAACAATTTCTTGTTATCGCGATTTCTCAGGAACTACTGCATGGATCTTTCTCAAATTTGGTACACAGGTTCCCCTTGTGGTCTAGTTGTGCAAGAACCTTTTTTGGTCCGATTCGAAAATCCAATATGGCCACCAGGCAGCCATCTTGGATTTCCCCATGAAACCTTGTTATCGCGATTTCTCAGGAACTACTGCATGGATCTTTCTCAATTTGGTACACAGGTTCCCCTTGGGGTCTAGTTGTGCAAGATACCTTTTCTGGTCCGATTCGAAAATCCAATATGGCCACCAGGCAGCCATCTTGGATTTTCCCATGAAACCTTGTTATCGCGATTTCTCAGCAACTACTGCATGGATCTCTCTCAAATTTGGTACACAGGTTCCCCTTGGGGTCTAGTTGTGCAAGATACCTTTTCTGGTCCGATTCGAAAATCCAATATGGCCACCAGGCAGCCATCTTGGATTTCCCCCATGAAACCTTGTTATCGCGATTCTCAGGAACTTCTGCATGGATCTTTCTCAAATTTGGTACACAGGTTCCCCTTGGGGTCTAGTTGTGCAAGATACCTTTTATGGTCCGATTCGAAAATCCAATATGGCCACCAGGCAGCCATCTTGGATTTCCCCATGAAACATTGTTATCGTCATTTCTCAGGAAGTACTTCATGGATCTTTCTCAAATTTGGTACACAGGTTTCCCTTGGGGTCTGGTTGTGCAAGATACCTTTACTGGTCCGATTCGAAAATCCAATATGGCCACCAAGCAGCCATCTTGGATTTCCTCATGAAACTTTATCTCAATTTCTCAGGAACTACTGCATGGATCTTTCTCAAATTTGGTACACAGGTTCCCCTTGGGGTCTAGTTGTGCAAGATACCTTTTCTGGTCCGATTCGGAAATCAATATGGCCACCAGACAGCCATCTTGGATTTCCCCATGAAACCTTGTTATCGCGATTTCTCAGGAACTACTTTAATATGGATCTTTCTCAAATTTGGTACACAGGTTCCCCTTGGGGTCTAGTTGTGCAAGATACCTTTTCTGGTCCGATTCGAAAATCCAATATGGCCACCAGGCAGCCATCTTGGATTTCCCCCATGAAACTTTGTTATTGTCATTTCTCAGGAAGTATTGCATGGATCTTTCTCAAATTTGGTACACAGGTTCCCCTTGGGGTCTAGTTGTGCATGATACCTTTTCTGGTTCGATTCGAAAATCCAATATGGTCACAAGGCGGCCATCTTGGATTTCCCCATGAAACCTTATTGTCATTTCTCAGAAAGTATTGCATGGATCTTTCTCAAATTTGGTACACAGGTTCCCCTTGGGGTCTAGTTGTGCAAGATACCTTTTCTGATCCGATTCGAAAATGCAATATGGTCACAAGGCTGCCATCTTGGATTTCCCCATGAAACCTTGTTATCGCGATTTCTCGGGGAACTACTGCATGGATCTTTCTCAAATTTGGTTCACAGGTTTCCCCTACGGTCTAGTTGTGCAAGATACCTTTTCTGGTCCGATTCGAAAATCCAATATAGCCACAAGGTGGCCATCTTGGATTTCCCCATGAAACCTTGTTATTGCTTTTTCTTGGGAACTACTCCATGGATCTTCCTCAAATTCGGTACACAGGTTCCCCTTGGGGTCTAGTTGTACAACATACTTTTTCTGGTCCGATTCGAAAATCCAATATGGCCACCAGGCAGCCATCTTGGATTTCCCCGTGAAACCTTTTTATCGCTATTTCTCAGGAACTACTACATGGATCTTTCTCAAATTTGGTACACAGGTTCCCTTTGGGGTCTAGTTGTGCAAGACACCTTTTTGGTCCGATTCGAAAATCCAATATGGCCTCCAAGCAGCCATGTTGGATTTCCCCATGAAACTTTGTTATTGCGATTTCTCAGGAACTACTGCATGAATCTTTGTCAAATTTGGTACACAGGTTCCCCTTGTGATCTAGTTGTGCAAGATACCTCTTTCTTCCCGATTCGAAAATCCAATATGGCCACCAGGCGGCCATCTTGGATCTCCCCATGCAACTTTGTTATCATGATTTCTCAGAAAGTACTGCATGGATCTTTCTCAAATTTGGTACATAGGTTCCCGTTGGGGTCTAGTTGTGCAAAATACATGTACCCTTTCCTCATCCGATTCGAAAATACAATTTGGCCACCAGGTGCCCATCTTGGATTTCCCCTTGAAACATAGTTATCGTGAATTCTCAGGAACTACTTCATGGATCTTTCTGAAATTTTGTACACAGGTCCCACATGGGGCCTAGTTGTGCAAAATACCATTTTTGGTCCGATTCGAAAATCCAAGTTACGCTCCAAATTAATACGGTATTCCTGAGTTGTGACGTTCCATCACACGAATCGGCGGATCAAACGGTGGGACATATTCTAAAAAGTGACTTTAGAGAATATCCATACCTTCACCTTCCATATCAAGAGGTTCCAATAATTCGGAATTATAATGTATTTCTTCAAATTTTAAATCAGTTTTCTTTAGTCCAATGAACTGCCCCACTGTTTCGTCTGCCGACGGGTCGGCTACATGAAGGGACGTCACTCTTGTGACACAACGTTACAACTCGACAACTGTAGACTTCTGCTGTTTCATCAGGATTCAGACACTTTCGAAGTTTCAACATTACTGCGCGGATCCCTTCAGTATTAAGTATTGTACCATCTTACTGTTTTCGAGCATGGTATTTTAAAAGAGATATCTCAAACTAGCCCAGTAAACGGAACAGAATTCGTTCCTAATTATAAAATCTTAAGTATGTTTCATAGCTCATGCCAAAGGGTCGAGGAGATTTGTCTTCGCTTCCAGTACCCAATGATGACACGTGCAAAAAAAAACCTACGAAACGAAGACGAAAGATCCTCCGGACATTCACTTTTAGACTAACTTTTCTCTTGTACTAAAACAACCGACATAAGTACAGTTTCTAGAAATCTTGAAACTCCTTAAACTTTAATAGAAAGATGATATCGTGTTGTTTTCCAGTGTCCCTTTTTCGATCAGATTCGAAATTCTGTAAACAAAATTACAAATCAATCGTTTGTTCTTAGTAACAATGGACAAAAAGATCCTCTTGTCATTAGCTTACAATTATCGGACAATGGTGGGCGCCAAGATCCTTCAGGATCTCTCGTTAATAATGGCCTATGAGGCACATGTATACAATCTGATATTTGCCATGATAATGGTCTCATACATCATCAGTGTAGTTTCTGTTGTCCTGACTGGCTCGTGTATACCATTTGTGTAAAGCATAATTAATGAATTGTTGTATGAATGGTGCATGCACATTATAGTTAGCCAGATTTTCTCTTTGATCTTCTCGTTAGACAGATTGAGGGATCCCGTTAAATATATAACGAGCATGACAGTGTCTTTGATATAGACTGCGGAAAATCAATATAGATCTGTGACTCTGTAATCATAAATATATGCCAATCGTATTAGATTATTAGATCGGAGCGCCTCATAAACACACTGCTAAGCTTTATCATCATACAAACTTGAATCAGAGACAAGTTAATTGGAGAAATGTTATCGCAGGAATATGTTCATTTCATTGACACGAAGGATAGATTTGAGCTTTGAATTTTTTTTTGTATACGTAAGTCATTGTGCCGGCTGCAAAGCTGTAAATAATTTGAAGAGTAGTCAGGTAGGCATACATGTACCTTTATCGCTGATCAATGCATGGCATCTTTTACAGCCAGTGAGCCTGACAGTTCTGACTGTAGGCCCGTAGAACTGTGTGGTCTTGATTCACCCTTTCGCCGATTATTTCCCCTGGTAAAAGTGACCTGCTGACGATCAATTCCCTGAGAACTGTTAAAATTTGTATATGTTGCTAGAAATTGCGTTTGTGTCCGAGATTTGCAGAAAAACAGAAGAAACTTGTCTCCACAATACACACTCCAGTGTTATTTGCTCTAGTTTTATAGCAAAATAAATAAAATAGCATACAAAGAGAGAATGCGCTTTCCCAGGCTTTCTCGACTTAAAAACGTCAAAATCCAATGAAGAAATCGTTTTTTTTCGACCGCATTTGACAGCGTTTTTCTCGAGTTTTACTCTGCCATTTTTTATGTTTGACTTCTCATTGGAAAGCGTGACCTTTCACCTTTCTACACACGAAATAACCTGGAACGGATGGCAAAATAAAATGGAGGTTACGATTGGATTATAAAATGTTTTATTACCATCCTTCCACCACTGTCTACGCTCGTCTCAAATCTGTTGGCTGCTAGACGTCACGTGGGCAAAATTACGCATACCGATTGGCTGGTCGGCTCACTAACGTAGCTTGCTGCCGACATTTTGAAACTTGTTTGACAATTAAACTTTGCGGATCAAGACTCATAAAAATATGGAAATAAACTTTGCCGGTCATCGTTGGCAGTTTCAATTGTCTGGGGAATATTCACCATGCTTTACCAGTCATGTAACTTCAAAAATACAGGAGTTAGGAAGAGGTTTTCGATGATTTTTTTTTTCCATTTTTGCGGCTTGCTGCCAAGATGCCCGTCACACGGTATGTGGGTAAAAAATGCATTTTTCACTCCGATTTTTTTCGTTCAACATCTAAATTTGCTTTATTTATTTTTCAAACAAGCAAACAATTTTGAGGATCAAATTGATCAGGGTTTCGGCTTTCCAGAAGTATACAGTGTTTGATAGGTTTCCGTGAAAACGAACGCAAAAAAATAAAAGTGCTGTACCCATCGTGATGGCCAACAGGTTTAAAGCTAACCCGGTCTACTGGGTATGGTCGTACGGGTACGCACTCTCGTTAGCCCTGTTTACCGGGAATGATCGGTGAAAGGGTTAATATACTTTAACTATGTCCCCCTGCTATTTATCTGATGAAATAATAATTCTCATAATTACATGAACAAGGGCTTGGACTTGTGATTTTCATTTTCAATTCCTGTGTACTATTTGACTATCTTAGATTAGAGGTCCCTGAAAGTTTGCAGCCTTGCTAAACATTATTGTACAGTTATGGGAGAAAGTCATTATCCCCCCATCTTATACATGTATCTCCTAAACTATGTTTTGTCTCACCCACAATGGAATGTATATCATTGATTGTGCACTTATGGGACACCTACATTGTACATTAACCTCAGGGCGGAGAGATGGGGGGTGAGAGGGGGGGGGGGCACCAAAAGGGCACTGCACCTTACCCTGTATCCTTGTCCCACCCCATGTTCTTAATATTCTTAAAGCACTGATTGCACACTTGTGGGACACATACATTTAACCTTGGGGCAGAAGGGAGGGGGTTTTCCCACCACAAGGTCATTGTTGCTCACCCTGTATCATCTAAACTTTTCCTCGTCCCACCCCACGATGTTATATATTTTGAAAGCTTGTACATTTATGGGACAGGTTCATTAACCCCTGGGTATGATTCCCACCCCCAGGACACTGAACCCCACCAGGGCTCGCTTTAGAACATGAGAGATGACCTGCAAAAAAAAAACCCTTCCAAAAAATTTGCAGGTCAAATCCAAGATGACCTGCAATTGCAAAATTTGACCTGCATTTTTTTAATAAGATTTTCGAAATTCTTTGATGGACCACAGCTCAATAACGGACTTTACACTTAATGCATGTTTATGTGGTTCTGCCTTCGAATGTGTGATCACGCAATCTTTTTTGATTGTACGAGTGCCGCTAATCCAAGCTTGTTGAAAATTTCTCACCGTTTGAATTTGCCGTTCGTACTTCGAACACAGCGATCAGTTCATTTCTGTCACAATATCATGTCCGTTTTTTTTCTCCTTTTTCGTAATGTTGAGCCAGTCGTTAAACCCCCACGATCGTACAGTTGATACTTTTGCCATCACACAATTTATTTCATTATTTGGCAGCCCGGCAAATTAATCTGTCAGTTCATTTTGGCCAGTCTCTCAGCAACAAACGAACGGAAATAAGATTCCTAGAACAGCGGCGCACGCATGCGTAAGGACAGTAAAGGGAGACAACAGTTCTCTATTTCCAAGTAATGCGCGAGTAGACTCCCCTGAACATATTTACTTTTGCCATCGATCTGAACTCGACCACGACGATGTATTTTGTGTTGAAAAAGATGAAAAGTTTTCTACCTTTTGGACATGCCGTCGACGAAAATGATCTCCAGAATATCCACTGAACAGAAGATAATAACAATTTCTGCCACAGAAATTATGACCTGCAATTTTTTTTTTTTTTTTTGCAGGCGAATTTTCACATGGCCTGCAACACCTCAAATTTGGCCTGCAAATTGCAATTTGCAGGCCGCCAATTCGAGCCCTGCCCACTCTCTATCTTCTAAACTATGTCTCTCCCCTTTCTCATAACTTTATATATATTATCAATTCTTACATGTACATCACTGTACACTTTGGTGCACATCTTTACCTCTGCAGGTAGTTCGCTCTCCTGCTGCGCTCCACTCCTCTTCCAGGGTACTGAACTAAGCTCAACTGAAGCTATCAAATATAATGCTCTTCATCTATCCCACCACCAGAGCAACTCTATCCGAATCCAGCCCACACAATTCACCTTGGCAATCGGCAATTGCCGAGGTAAATGCGGCTGCCGTGGCATAATCAGTTCACCTCAGCAATATTTACGTGGTGTTAAATAGGAATTATTTTACTATGACATTATTTTTACCGAGGTGAGTTTTCCGAATTGTGTGGGCTGCGAATCCGATTCCCGTCAGGACTCCTGCAAATTAATTCACAGGAATCAAACTCCCGCAAAATTTCTGCAGTCTGTAAAGAAATGATAGCTTTGGATTTTCATGTATTCCCGCAGAGTTAGGTTGAAGAAGATGTTTGGATTTCTGTGAATTTTGATGAAAAGTAACACCTGAAGTCTCAAATTATGGCTCTGCCATTTACTTTTTATCTTGTTTTACAATCTTGTGGAGTACAATGTACATGTGTATGATACTGAATGCTGGGAAATGTGCACTAATTTCAATTCTACAGAAGAATGAGAGCTCCGAGTAAACAATGTAGTGCTCTACAATGAGGTATGATAGCAATCCATTTGGTCTAGAATCTGTCCCAACAGTCTGGGCGATCCCGGAGTGTCTCGATCTTACGACCTTCAGTGTCGATGGCCGAACATTCTAACCATTCGGCCAGAAGACAGTCTGGGAGTGTGTGTGATACAACCACATTCATACTTCACGAATGCACTTCTTACACCTACATGTACATGTAGAAGAACTATAGTCATTGGCTTGTGTTTGATAAGTTGCGGTTTGCACACTTGCTTCGTTAGGACATCTATACTCTCCATAACACTTTTTAGTATCGAAGGGAGACTTATGTTTATAATGTTGCAGTATTGCTGTGTTATAATACTGAAAAAGTAGTCTGTAGCAGTTTCTTAGCTCATTTCAATGTCCTTTCATACCTGGTATAATGGGTACTCCATGTTATTTTGATTATCCCGATCTACAGTGTACACGCACACATTTAAGATGTGACCACCCATTATTGACTGTATTCTGATTACTGCCCCCTTCATTCACTCAGTTTCAAACTTCCAGTATCCAATTTAAAGTTACTCGGAGCTCTCATTCTCCTGTAGAATTGATTCGTGCCGATCTCACGATCAATGTCTCAATGTCGTTATCGTATCAGCAGCTTTCCTCTCTACAGTCTAGCTTTTGGCTCAGTGTCTCGCATCAACATCGAGCTCCAAGATGTCTGACTGTAGGCTCATTACCGCTAAATCTTATCACCCAATTTCCCAGTCGTCTCGAGCGCTTTTTTGCCACCCACTCCAAGGAGCTCAAGCCAACCTGCTTAAAACTCTCAATGCAATATATGGCAAATTTTGATCCTCTCAATATAACATTCCACCAGTGCTTACATTCAGGCCTGGTAGAACGATATTGTCAGGCTTAAAATAATTCTGATTCAATTGAAGGTTAAGTTTACTCGCTGAGCTCATTAGACTGATGAGCATGGTCCGCTATACATCTGCACGAACTCGCGGTCAAATCAAATTTCAACTGAATTTTGCCTGGACCGGTTTTCCTCAGTTTGGGCAGTTCTTTTCCTGGAGTTTTTTTTGCAACTAGCTGTTGACATAGACAAACAACCTGGAATTGGTTTGACAGCTGAGTTCACCTACACCACAACGCAAGCACCATGGTCTACCTTGTACCGACCCTGGTCAGTCAAACACACATGCTAATGCTGGAGGGCCTGTAAATAAATAATTCCATATCCATGTTATTGTACTAACTTTGCTAAAGGCTCTTGGAAAATTAAAATTATTGACCTGGAAAGTCCTGGATAACTCCTGGAATTATTTCTTGCTATAAGGGTATGAGCCCTTGTTTGGCGAAGCCATTTACCAGGGCTCCCGTATGGGGAAGGTAGAGATTGGTACCGAGGATGCTACACCAAGATCAAAGATATTTTCTCTTCAATCAGCTTGACATACATTTCCCGCATACTTTTTATGCCAGAACACCATGATCAATCACATGCTGAACTGGATCAAACAGGTGTTGCCATGATAAATGCACCTCTAACATGCTCTTGCAGTGTTATATACAGGGTACAGGGAAAAGGAATTTTAAAAAATCAAATGCATACATTTTTGGAATGTGCATTTTGAGATTTATAGGCTGTTGAAGTAGACGTCTACCAAACACCATCTGAACATCAGTTCTGTTTCTTTTCTTGTGAATCGTTTAAATCAATATATTTATAAAAAATAAGATAAGGACTCAACAAATTTTCCTTTGTAGAACACTGTCTTGATGCCCTGTGGGATTCCAGGGATTGACCTGAGGTGTTGTTGTGCGCACCCAGTTCATGGGATTGACCAGAGGTGTCGCTGTGCACACCCCAGGTCATGGAAGAATTAAGGGCCTCCTTGTTGAAAGAGGCGACTAACGGGCACCTGTGGGGTTTCCAGATGTTGTCCTGCATGTGAAAATAAATAAACATAAACATTGTCATGATGGTTGAATGCAATGCAAAATCATATTCATCGACACTTTTGACAATTAATGTCTCATAGATTGTAATGGAGGAGTTCACATGGGAATGCGGTTGTGAACTTGGAATGACAGTATCCAGTATGGACTTGAAAAAAATGTCTATTGATCACCTCATCATTTGGGAACAAAATTGATCTTCTTCTCCATGTTCTCAGTGAGAGTGATGATGAAGCATTCCCTCTGTTTGGAGATCATTACCGGCACGTAATTGTGTGTCAGTATATCTGATTAGAAAAACTTTAACTGTCATTTAAACATACTTGCGGTTTGATTTGATTAATTTGCAATCCTGCCTTAAGCAACCTAGTAATTGGTCATCACATGTTATTCATTCATAATTTTTCAGTACATGTATTCGCAATTGGATGAGGAGATGGCCTGGGATGCAAAAAGGGAACATACAATGGATCTAGACTCAAAGTAGTTAGATTTACTAAAATTTGGTTCGCACCAAGCATGTAATTACATCCATTTGTATCATAAAAATGCTATGATTTACATCACAGATTCATAATAGTACCGTTTTGCCGTCGTTAATCGGGGGGAAAAATTCAGTCCAAACGGTGAAACCCCAAATTTGTTATATGATAAAATACTGGAAGTTTGCCAAAACTCAATAGCTTATGATTTATATTTAATGGGATGAACAATATCGAATTTGTTAAAAATCAGGTAAAATATTTGATCTCCGTAAAATAAAATGACAAAAACTAGAATCACGTACATGTCAAATTACGAGTGAAAAAAAAAAATGCAGAAATATTGTACGTTTTCTTTTTGTTGAGGGCAGTATATGTGTGACTAATACTGCAGCATGGTAAATGTAGCTTCAAGTTTTATATGTTGAAAACCTTGGCCATCTCAGGTACATGTATCAGGCTTTCTTAACTGATTCTTTCCTGCTTTCTATAAGAGAAGAGTTCCAATGTAATTTAATCAGCCCAAAGTGAAAGTTGTGATCATGCTGCTGATAGGCCATGATCTCCTACAGTTCCTACTCGGCAAAATTGAAAGGGGGGGGAAAAACTTAGCTTGTAGTGCTATCCTTGTACGTTACCTGCATTAATTCGAAGACCATTTCCTGAGTGGTGGCGAAGGGCGAAACACTACAATCAGAACAAAACCGGAATGACAGGTGATCACCCAAATTGTCAGGTCGACGATGAAACAAAAAATGGCTGCATTGTCGACGGGGAGAAAATTACACGGAAAGGTCGCTGTTGATTGAAAGTAAATTTAATCGCGGCCTTTCGTCGAGTCGGTGATGTGCACGGCCTGATGGTTGGATTAAAGTGTGTTAGCTCGCTAATTGGATATAATGAGATCGGCGTTGTCCCCTGGCCTGTGATTGAACTGTTCTGAGATAGGACCTGACAGCGCCATGTGTACCTCGATGCTCCATGTGGGGGGAATTGTAGACATCTCCTTGTACATACAATATATCCTGATATGTACATCCTTAAAGTGTCTTCAATGACTAAATATATGTATAGTTTCCATCTTGTCCTGAGTGTTGCAAATATCGTTAACATGGTTCTGCACGCTAGAAACTCCCAGAGGCCGACGCGTCAACATGAAACTTCTTCTAGTTTCATTGTCACATCATCACATTTTCACCGTAGCGCCATATTTTGATGTCATGGCAGTAACGTTACTTTATTTTGATTGTATAACAGCCCATAAAAACATTGATCTCAGTCTCAAATTGTTTATCTGAAATAGTAAACCATTTAGTTTGTCTTCTTTGGAGAAAAAGACCCATGCCGCTTTGCAGTTTTTATAAAAATCAGTTTCCTTCCCAGATCTCAATAATGCAGTCAGAATTCCCATGATTCACTGGACGAGCATCACTCACCAACCATCTTATAACTGACACTACTCAGATTATTGAGAAACTCAATAGTCTATGATTCATATTTAAAGGGATGAACAATATCAAATTTGTTGCAAATCAGGTAAAATATTTGAACTCAGTAAAATAAAATGACGAAAACTAGAATCACATGTCAAATGAGTAAAAAAAATGCAGAAATATTGTACGCTTTCTTTTTGTAGGGGCCAGTATATGTGTGACTAAATACTGCAGCATGGTAGCTTCAAGTTTTATATGTTGAAAGCCTTGGCCATCTCAGGTACATGTATCAGGCTTTCTTAACTGATTCTTTCCTGCTTTCTATAAGAGAAGAGTTCCAATGTAATTTAATCAGCCCTAAGTGAAACTTGTGATCATGCTGCTGATAGGCCATGATCTCCTACAGTTCCTACTCGGCAAAATTGAAAGGGGGGAAAAAACTTAGCTTGTAGTGCTATCCTTGTACGTTACCTGCATTAATTCGAAGACCATTTCCTGAGTGGTGGCGAAGGGCGAAACACTACAATCAGAACAAAACCGGAATGACAGGTGATCACCCAAATTGTCAGGTCGACGATGAAACAAAAAATGGCTGCATTGTCGACGGGGAGAAAATTACACGGAAAGGTCGCTGTTGATTGAAAGTAAATTTAATCGCGGCCTTTCGTCGAGCTGGTGATGTGCATGGCCTGATGGTTGGATTAAAGTGTATTCGCTCGCTAATTGGATATAATGAGATCGGCGTTGTCCCCTGGCCTGTGATTGAACTGTTCTGAGACAGGACCTGACAGTGCCATACATGTACCTCGATGCTCCATGTGGGGGGAATTGTAGATATCTCTTTGCACATACAATATATCTTGATATGTACATCCTTAAAGTGTCTTCAATGACTAAAACGTATGTATGGTTTCCATCTCGTCCTGAGTGTTGCAAATATTGTTAACATAGTTCTGCATGCTATAAACTCCCAGAGGCAGGTCAACATGGAACTTCTTCTAGTTTCATTAATTGTCACATCACATATTCACTGTAGCGCCATATTTTGATGTCTTGGCAGTAACGTTACTTTATTTTGATTGTATAACAGCCCATAAAAACATTGATCTCAGTCTCAAAATTGTTTATATGAAATAGTAAACCATTTAGTTTGTCTCCTTTGGAGAAAAAGACCCCTGATGCTTTGCAGTTTTTATAAAAATCAGTTTCCTTCCCAGATCTCTATAATGCAATCAGAATTCCCATGATTCACTGGACGAGCATCACTCACCGACCATCTTATAACTGACACTACTCAGATTATTGAGAAACAAACCGAGCTACTGCCATCCTCATTTCACAGATAGGCCCATTGAAGTACAATCAATTTAAGAAATAATGTTTTCATAAGCGTGTTCAATGGTTATTTTATGCATGGTTAGTGTGGGAAAGTTTATAAATTTTAAGGCAAGCAGTGAATTGTACGCACGGTTAGTGTGGGAAAGTTGATATTTTAGGGCGAGAGTGAAGCTCATGCCCTAAAATTGATCAATTTTCCCACACTAACCGTGCATAAAATAACCATTGAGCACGCTTATGAAAACATTAATATTTCTATTCTAGATATTGCACTACTCAAATTGATTATCAACAAAGATTATAATGAAAGGTTGAAAAAGTTGAAATTAAAATTTGGTTAATTGACTTAATTAATAAATTTTCAGTGATGTTTAATTTTTTTTTTACATTTTTTATTTTATGTCTGGAATAGCATGATAGCCTTAATTAAGTGTCAAAATCCTTTGTTTGAAAATGAAAAGGTGGTCCAAAAAGCTTAATGGTAAATTTCAACGAAGGGAGATATAATCAAGTTTAGTTCTTTGTTACTCCGTAAATTGTAAATCTTAGAATTGGGCTCGGATCTTTGTTGCTGTTTTTCAGTTGTAGCGGTTTTGCTTTATTATTGAAAACAGTCATCTTTTCTTAATATTACGTATGTTTTGTTATTGGCTATAGTATCGGTCTGGTCGCTTATCATATAAAACAGTAACATTGCTCAAACTCATACTTTATTGGACTGTAAAATAGACAGAACATATTATATGTAGCTATACGGGAGTCAAAATCTTCTGAAAAATTTGGTGAAGGGTGTCTTGATTGAAATTGGAAGGATGATACATGATAAGTGATAGTGTGTGAGCTGGGTGTGAATTGCGGCTCTCACAGTACATCTGTTCGCCGACACGCCGTTAAGGGTGTATGATTAACTGCGCGGATCAGCGTTATCTGCCTCTTAAAGCTACGATAATCACTTGAAGTACAAGTCTCTCAATACCCGTAATGTCAACCGATGTTACCCAGGACTGCATTACATTTTAAGACGCTGGCGCCGGGCAAGGTTTTGTCTGTCGTAATTGCTACAAGATTTATTTCTCCCGTGTTGACTGGCCGAGACGTGGAGGAAGAACTACGATCCCTTGTTGTGGCCACTTAATAATTCCGTCAAGACTTGTTCACCGGTGCCGAGGAGAAGTGTACACAGTCCCGCAAACATAATCTCCTTCATCCCGTATAGACATATTGTCTGTTCTAGTTTAACCCTTTTCTTTCCTGTGATGATGGCGCCACCATCCTCGGAAGATCAGCCAGACATCTACGTCCTGCTCAACAATAGGATGTACATGTAGATGTCTGGCTGATCTTCTGAGGATGGTGATCATGTTTTTTGACGGTATTACACATTTATGTATTAAATACATACGGTAAGTTCCCTAAGTATTCGCGACCCTAAGTAAATTCGAAAACGGGCATTTTTCGCCAGGTCACGTGACACTGTTCCCTAAGTAATCGAAAACGGCCCATTCGTAAAAAAACGCGGTCCTAACTATTCGAAAGTCCCCCATTTATGTGGTCGCGAGATTGATGATATTGTGGGCTTATGTAGTTGTGGGATGGGAAGAACATCCGCATCAATGAGTTCGAGAGCGTGTCAAAAGTTTTCACGTTCACACTGAAAGAATGGTTTCTGAGCTGGTTCTGATTTCACGTACTGCTGGTTCTGAGCAGTACTGTTGGTTCATGCGTCAGAAAATGTACTGCTGGTTTCTGAGCTGGTTCTGATTTCACGTACTGCTGGTTCTGAACAGTACTGTTGGTTCATGCGTCAGAAAATGAACCCGTACTCGTTCTTTTTCTCCCAGCAAACGAACGTCAGGCAGTCGGAAAATGAACACTATCCCGTCAGAAAAAGGAGCGTCAGAAAAAGGAGCGTCAGAAAAAGAACGTTCTTATTCGAGCGTTCAAATTAGACAGAGGCGTGGGATATTATGAAATACCAACCCGGTTATGACAGGGGTTTTTCTTGACAGTTTTTCATCGGGGTAACCCCGCGCGAAAAAATTGAGTTTCCTTCAATAAAATTGAATTTCTGTAACGAAATGCAAAGATAATACAGCTCGCGAGAAGAAAGAAAAGACTGCACTCACGTGGTGGAAGAGCGATGTGTGCGTTGTTGTTGTTATACGCACAGCCTACGTTTTGTTCCACTTTGCATGCGGGCGTATGACGTTTCATTGGAAAGGGAATTCCTTGTAGTTTCTGATTGAATGCGTGATTTCGACCGATGGCCAATCAAACAGACGATAACATCGAAAAACTGCAAGGGGTGTTTTCCCGTTTCTCTAGTAACGGTAACAGCCGATTCTGTATCGGTTACCTTGATTGGACAAGCGGGGTAACGTGACCTACATCATTGGCCATAGCCCTTCAACTGTGTCAAGCTGATCTGAGGGAAACGCCATTTTTATCTCATCGCAACGAAATTACGTGGCGCAGAAGCTCGAAAGAAATTTGAAAATAAAGTTTGTTTAGCGGATTTAATCGAAACCCGCACTTTGGAAATATAAACTGAGCTTCTGTGCTTCAACTATACCAAAGAATCATATATTTTGAAGGGGTTTTCTGTGAGTATTTTATATTTTCTGGGCGGCTTCTCGACAACGTTTTATGGAAATCTCCGTTGGTGTTTTTTTTTTTTTTCTTCCTCCCGACTTCGTTATTCTGAGACAGAATATCAAGTTTACATTCAAGAAATCAAATCAGGCTTAGCTAACAATATATGTATGGTTTTTATCGAGTTTCATGCTTGGTAAATTTGAAAAAACGATTTCAGAATGGTACATCGCTGTACTCGCGGCTCGTCGCATTTTTCGTATAGAAAGACGACAGCCGTTTGAACGACTCGCCGCAGCGTAACAGTTAAAATGCTGAAAAACTGAACTTAGAAAAATAAAGAACTGAATAAAGATCTATGCATGGAGACATTCATACAGTTGACTCCTCGTCGATGATCAATAATAAACTCCAGTAAATGGGGAGAGTCAGACGCAGGCATTTGCACGTCGCTGAAAGTGAAAGTAGAGCTGCCAGATGTCAAGAAATGTAAAGTGTCTCCATGAATAGATTTTGTAATAGATTATGTAATCGAAAATGCGAGACAAGAACTTTGAGTTTCACAACACGTCGGTTCGGTATTGCTGCGCAACAACAACAACACAATGTTGTAGAGGGGGTGAAAAAAAACGTGATGGAGGGCGCATTTTATTTTCATTTTTCTGAAAGCCAACCAAAATGTTGGCCATACAACTGACATTTGAGATGCATACTGCAAACCTGTGTATGCATCAGCTGTTTTCAAGCACAGAAGAATTTTTCATCATTTAGATTTACACTGGAAGAAATATACCTCTGAAACGCCCGTACACAATCTCTTTTTTTTGGGGTATTGCATGTATTTTTTTTGCATGCTATTCCTATTTCTAAGATGAAAAGGCACTAAAAATTGAGTTTTCGCACTTCATTCGATGAAAATTGGGAAAAATTGAGTTTTCATACTTCATTCGATGAAAATCGGGAAAAATTGAGTTTTAGGCATTATTTAGCGCGCCGAAGCCGCGAAAAAAATTGAGTTTTATTGTATTCAGAAATTGAGTAGATGAAAAACTTTTGTCAAGAATAACCCCTGTATGAACAATCTCCTATAAAGCGCCGCTCAATAGCCGTTTTACTCTCTTTCAAACCTATTTACAATATTTTCAGCTTGTTATATCCTAAAGAAGAGAGTCCTAAATATATTTTAGAGGGTTTTACGAAACCAATCGCCACGACAGCGTCAGAAAATGAATATACGAAAGTGAACATCCTTTTTTTTTCGTCAAAATTCGATGATGGGACTTAGCATAGCTCCCATATCCATTCCCAATAAAAATGGATACATCTGTTATTTGAAAGCAATTATAGCAAGGACTCGAGGTTAATACGCAGTTTACTTCAAGGGTTTTGAAAATATTGGTGTTTACACAGCTGTGATAGAATGATTTGCTGACATCCATGGAAAGATTGAAAGAATGAGCCAGGTGGGATTATCAGCGACTTTTACTCTTCAGAACGTCCCCATATGAACCTCTTTTAGCTGGCAAATTCCCATGCAGTTCGTAATGCCAAGCAGAGATAAACCCCTTTTTCACCCCATATGCAGGACTTGTCCATTGATATGTAAATGTATCCAATATTGCAGCCCGGTTTTGGCACAAGGCCAAAAGTACTGAGCGTTCAAGAGAGGAAGTGCTTTGATCCTGCCTGGAATGGAGACATTTAAGACTACACGAATCATCAGAGTCCAGAGAAAACTATTATTATTCAAATTAGCTAGAGCCAGTTTCAGCCCAAATCGTTTATTATGTGCCAACAAGGCAGAGTGTTGGATCAGTTTGCATATGCAGACCGATTGTATAACCCGTGACAGACTGGCTGGTCTCACTTCAAACCTGCAATCATCCGATTTATTGTTTTTGATTGTGCTAATCTTGTATACAAATTAAAGATTCTGACTGGTTTACATATAATTATTGGTCATATTCACTGCAATGATTTAATGAAGTGACCGTCTAAAAGAAAATAACAGTTTTCTGTTCATTTCATTTTCATTCATTACTTTGTTGCTGAAATGAAACAAAGCAATACATTTGTTCCAATTACCCAAACAATTTTCACAGCGACTAGCAGATTTACCATAGATTGTGTGCACACAGAGGCTCAATGGGGATATTCAGGTTGACCAGCATCAATGTCTAAGACATCTCCCGATAGCTCAAATGAAATACCAGCTGCTTCCGTGCTGAAGTAAAAAATGTACAGGCGACTTCTAGCAAATCTGAAGAAATGAAATACTGGCTCCCTCGACTTACATGACATTGGAGTTTTTTTATTGATACTTCGGGTAAATCCCACAATATTTGCATATAAAATTAAATATTTTAGCCGTTTTACATAATCATCGGATAAATGTTGAAAGATATCCATTTCAATTAAACAAGGTTATTTTATGAAGAGATGCATCGCCTGCTCTAGAGTACAGTTACGCAGTGTGCATACGCCCCCTTGTTAGGCCCCATGCAAGCGGAGATGTACAGGCTATTAATAAACACAAAGGCTTGATTCAATTATTACTTTGGGGAACATATGGGGGTTACTGTTCACGATTGATAACACAACAAAGCAGTGGATAAAACATTCCAATTAGCAAACAATGTAATGTTGTACGAATAATCAGTTTTTCTTTGATAGACATTTTAGAAGTTGGGGACTAGTAACCAAACGAACTGTTACCAACGTAACCAAACGAACTGTTACCAACTGGGCCGTCCGGACGGTATGGCAGCCCGTTCCTACACTCGTGAAACGGGCATAACATGCCGCTCTTCTCGTCACGCTAACCTGCCTGTTCGCAGTGTGCCCCAAAGTCGAGAAGCTCCGTCAATATGGGGACTCTAAATTTACGAAAACGCCCGTTTTCCTGAACTGACCTGCACAAAGTATTCGGAAGTGGTCAGTTTTTCACGACTGCGATATTCACTTCCGGTCACGAATACTTAGGGAACTTACCGTAAATGTGTAATGCCATTAAAAAACATCCAACCGTTCCTAGGACTCGTCCCAGAGTTTGATAATTGAAGATGTAGTTGCTTCATTTTGAAAATATTCAACAAATAACATGATAAAAGTTATTTGGTAGTTGACATCAATGATACCTTCGGACAACTCTCGCTGAACGAGAGCGGAGCTAGACCAGCTGGTACATCTGCTGTCAATGACCTGCGCAACTCCATGGGGGTACATTTTCCTATTTAACATGGTTTGGCACCCATTTTTCTTAACAAATTAATTTCTGTAAGTCAAATACTTCTGAAACTTTAGTATATTTTGTGAACTAGGCACCCTCCGATAATATCTGAAAATCTTGCACCCTGGGAATAACTTTTTTTTACTTATCTGTATTTCCTAATTTTAATATTACGGGAGCCATTACCCCAGTTACGGGTGGGAACAACCAGTTGTGATGCAGGGCTGTCTGAGGCAGTGTTGAAAGTTTTCTTTTTTTGCTGTTTATTACATGTAACTACTACATTTTCAATAAAATATATTTCTATACTCTTGGACCTTGGACGATAAGGTGTTAAAATTGAGATCAGCTTACTCTGCGGGCCCCTTAAGTCCTGAATCAATATAATCGTATTCTGTTGTGTCTATATTAATCCTGGAATGTATAACTTGCCAAACATCCTCCTAAACTTGGACAGATTTCATGCTTTTTTCAATAATATGGTAGATTATGGAAAAACCAATCGGCTTACATGTAGTTGGTCAATGAATTTACTTTAATGTCATTAATTTAAAATTGGTCGAGCTAAAGATTTTGGAATATTGGATATGATATTCAGCCGGGTCTTCTTCTTAGGAGTCCCTTCTGGGATGATTATAATATGACATTTTAAAGCCTGTGGACAGTTCAGTTACATGACTGATAAAATCTCATGCCAACTTGCTGCCTCAACATTCTGATTGAATCTTGAACTCTGATTGGTATATATGTAGCGGACTCAATATGAATCATCATCATTGCAAAAATCGAGCCTGAACTGATCAGCTCGTGGTTGCATGTGTTTTGGGATCAGCATTAAGAGTAAGTATTGATGGGTCGACTGTCGACTGGTGTTAATGTGTAAAGCAAGGCAAAATGCAAAGGTTTTCATATTTTCCTGCCCTGTGGGGCTTTTGGGTATTGACCTGGAATGTTGTTGTGCACACTGCAGGTCATGGTAAGAATAGGCCTCAGCTCCTCCGACAGCTTGTCGTAAGAGGCGACTAACTGAGGCACCCGTGTGGTTCCCGGGTGTGAAAAGGAATAGGACCCCACCCGTGTGGTTCCCGGGTGTGAAAAGGAATAGGACCCAACATCGTGATATGACTGAAATATAGTTGAAAGCGACGTTAAATCATATTCACTCACTCACTCACTCATATTTTCCTTTTGAACAACTTCTATGTTGGAACTATCAGCCTACATATATTTTCTTATTAAACAGTTTTGCTCAAAGTATTTTGTCTCCTTCCTATAGTTGCTTTAGACAAGTGCTTAGCTGCCCTTGTTTCATGCTGGTTTGTGATGTCACATCAGACCACCTGACCAGACGTCCATATTTGTAATGTTCAGTCTTCGGGAGGCTGATCTGAAATCACGATCAAGAAAAGATAAGCGATGTCTGTTTGCAAATTTGGATTGAGCTGGGCTTGGGGTACCAGCTTTCTAAAAGCCTCTAGCAGGAAAACTACTTCAAACTAAATAAGTAAAGTATCTATAGACCGATATTAATTTCTATCATTATTCAACCTATATAAAATATAAAAATAGGAATCTAAAAAACCTTTGCATTTCACCTGTAAGACGGGCACCAAAAGACGTTATTGGCTATTTGGCACCTTCGAATCAGGGCAGCGGGTATTCCGCAACTCTCAGACATCTACATGCTGATCAAATCTCTTTCAAGCTCATGCTATTATTACACTGTGACTTAATCCTGATGCATTGTAAAAGTTTCATAATTATAGTTTAGAAATTCAAATTTAGCAATGAGTTGCCATCACCAGTCATACGACTAATTTTCATTGGCTCAGATTAAATAATTGGCCATGATCAAGAGACGGGGGGGGGGGGGGCAAATTGTCCTGTTATTGGTGGCCGGAAATGGAGAACAGCATATAGTGTGTGGTTGATTATACATACTGACCTACTTGAAAGAATCTTGTGCATTTCGCTTGGTACATACATGTATCTGGCTTTCCCTGTTGGATAAATCTCTGTGGCATCTAGAATTCCTCGACCTTGTCCTGCAATTAGGATGTGTTTATATGGCCTGTGAAATCTACGGCTTTGCTTAAAAGGAAGTGATGGCTGCCCAAATTGAACAGTGCCCCTGGGTGTGATGTTGTTCTCTGAGAATCTCTGCCATTGTGTGATAACCGAGTTATCTGATTTTCATTTCCGGCATTAATTGTTTCTGGAAAATTTCCGCTTCCCAAGTGACCAACTATTGTATCATCATTCTGGTTTGATTGCGACTTTGACGATTATTGCACAAGTACAATGGTCTGGTGGTTCCGCCCGTAGCGGTAATTCAATAAAATAAAATCCTGGCTTGAACATCAATCAATAACTTTTATGACACACACAAGAATAGATTTAACATGGCTTTAGCTAGTCGTCCATTGGTTTGTATCACTTCATTTACACGTACATGTACATGTATATATGAATATGTATCCAGGGAATCAAGTATTCTCATGTTAGTTTCTTTGGGGAATGTTTTGTGAGTTCTTGCCCTCATTTTGGGCAACACTGACAACGATTAGGTATTAAAACACTATATAGAAATCCATCCAATAGTATCACCATGTCAACATCCTCTCTGCCGATCTTGTTTCCGATGAAATATACATGTATGTATCACATGCACCCCGATGTCAACCCAATTTTAGCCCATATAATTGGTCAATCTTTTATCGATCTTCTTATAATATATCCTCTTTCATTCTCATTGATCAGTTTGAATGCTTTTAACGATTTATTCAACAAGATATATTCCAAGATAATCATTCCAAACAGCTGAACCAATCCTGAACCTTCCCACAACAATCATTCTCAGTCTTTCAGGTTTGACGAGGAGAGTGATCACTCTTGATTACTCTTGCTATCCATCACTCTCCTAAATATTACTCCAGGAGAGCTTTTGATCACTCTCCTCAAAACTGCCATTGCAATTGAGAGTGATACTGGAGAAAGTGGTCACTGTCGCAAAACAAAAGACTGGAGAAAGTGATCACTGTCGCAAAACAAAATAGAGGAGAAAGTGATCACTGTCACAAAACAAAATAATGGAGAAAGTGATCACTGTTGCAAAACAAATTACTGCAGAAAGTGATCACTGTCGCAAAACAAAATACTGCAGAAAGTGATCACTGTCGGAAAACAAAATACTGGAGAAAGTGATCACTGTCGCAAAACAAAATACTGGAGAAAGTGATCACTGTTGCAAAACAAAATACTGGAGAAAGTGATCACTGTCGCAAAACAAAATACTGGAGAAAGTGATCACTGTCGCAAAACAAAATAATGGAGAAAGTGATCACTGTCGCAAAACAAAATACTGGAGAAAGTGATCACTGTCGCAAAACAAAATACTGGAGAAAGTGATCACTGTCGCAAAACAAAATACAGGAGAAAGTGATCACTGTCACAAAACAAAATAATGGAGAAAGTGATCACTGTTGCAAAAATAATTACTGGAGAAAGTGATCACTTTTGCAAAATAAAATACTGGAGAAAGTGATCACTGTCGCAAAACAAAATACTGGAGAAAGTAATCACTGTCGCAAAACAAAATACTGGAGAAAGTGATCACTGTCGCAAAACAAAATCCAGGGAAGTGATCAACTACTCTTGCAGGTTTTACAAGTATGAGAGACCACATTCTACAAATCAGGTGTTTAGGTATTATATCGGCGCGAGTGACACGATGTTGACATGTCGTGAAAAGATTGGGTCAATATTGGGCAAGGGGAGATGCTATTCGGTTGACATGATGTTGACACAGTGAAATAATCAGTTATTTGAAGAGATGTGCAAACGTTACTTAATGTGAAATAATCAGACTGATTGGGGTCATAAAAAGATAGGGTCAACAAGTAATGTCTCCATTTCTTTGTTCTCCTGATGCAGATAGTGACCCATCTACTGCTGATATTCTGAGGCAAAATATGATTTGAAAATTTTCTTATCCCTGCCCATATATGGAGTTGACCGATGACTTAGTATAATTTGCAGATCATAAGAAGAATTGGTCTCCTGTAAATGATTTCTGAAGGAAACTGCACATGGATTGATCTGGGGTTTTTTTTTTCGCAGATCAGGGGATTCAACCTACAATGTACATGTACAGTTTGAACAAGGGAAATAAAAATCTGAAAAAGATTGTGTGTGGGAATTTTTTATTAACTATTCTTGGTGTGCGTCGATGAGGTCTTCAATGTCGCAGCATAATCTTTCCAAAGATTCATCAAGATCATTTCTTATCTCTCACGAGTCCTCACATTTCCCTACTTCAAATCATCAATATATTTCCTCTGTGTCAATGACAACATCATGCGACATGGCGGATTTCATTATTGATCAGAATGGGTCTGTAATACCTTCAAGATTTACTTGGACGCTGCTGCGCTGAAACGATAACATAGATAAAGGATGGAATTGTAAGATAATCATGGCTTCGCGTTAGTGTTAGCTGTTATAATGTATAAAAAAATATTGTAAGAACATTATCAGTAGATTGAAGTGGATTGAAATCGTGACAGGGTTTATCACAGAATAAATACAATCGTGATCCAGAAGAATAAAAAATCCTTGAGTTCCACTGATAAGTTTGACGTAATACATTTCAGCTCTTTATTTTGCCATCATCTGATGATGGCAAAATAAAGAACCGAAAAATTGAGTCAAAATGAGCCTTACATTTTTCTGAGTTACACTACTCGTGTATTAAGAATAAAAAAATTGTGGAACTTTTGTTTGTTTATTATCACATTTGATGTTGTACATGTATCTTAAAGCTTTGCTATGTGTTCTTTGTTAAAATCAAGTTATCATCCGTTGAATGGCAATTAAAGGAACCCAGTCCATTTTTATGCCCAGCCGACTATACACAAAGGTGCATTAGGTTTTTCCTTGTTCTTTCGTCAGTTCGTTGATCTTCTATAACGCACTGAAGCCTGTCCCAGAGATATCTTTAGTTATAACTCAACATAATGATGAATCGATATTTGGGTAATGAACATGTCTATTCATGACTACATGTATTTGCTCCATGTATATACGGTACAAGGGCATAGACAAGTTGTGAAGTTTGGGGGGGCTTAGGGGGAGAGTCTGAGAAGGGGGTATCCCCCCTCGCAGCGTAGATTTTTTTTCGAAAATTGATGGTAAATTGGCGCTCACTGGGAGCATTTGAGCGGTAAAAGATTGTAAAAGTTGAACTTTTTTTTGCGAAAATATCCTATAACAGTGGCGATCACTACATGATATACAAGGTGAAATGATCATTCAATCCGGAGTTTGCACTATAATTCAAGTTATTTCTTAGACAATACTATTTTGCCTAGATAGCAGGGGCGGTGCATTGATGCGTGGTTGACCGCATGAGTTCTGGTGTTCGTTCTGAAGTTGCCAAACTTATCAAAAATGTAAGCTTAGTGGTCCTTCTCGGAATAGTAGTGAAAATTATCCATATTCATCATATTTACACCAGTTAAATAGTGACTTTGTGTCTGGGTTAGATTTTTACCTGTATTTCTAGGGTTTCTCCGTGAAAATTATTCGAGAGTTCGTATCTCTCGTTTGTGAATAAATAAATACTGAACAAATGACTGGGATCTCAATCAAAAAAAAGTTTATGGTGAAAAAGTTCTGAAAAAATCTTTTCAGCCCACGCGTTGACCTTTTTCGTCCAAATGGGCGATATGTGATTGAATTGCAGCACATTATTCGTTTCTCGGAGAAAATCACACTCCTTTGAGTCCGATATCGCCAAACTTTTGCGTTGTTCTCTGCCCGATTGCAATTAGTCTAGCCCTTCTGGTAAGCGTTGTTGATGATAATTTTACTTCCCCTGTAATATGCAACAATTGATAAAGATATGTGACAAGCTAATCATTTACTTCTCTGCTATGTTTGCTTTCTGTTTCATTCTTTCTTTCTTTCCTTTTTCTCTCTTTTTTTCTGTTTTTTTTTTTTTTTGCCGGACGTCAATATATGGGGGGGCTGAAGCCCCCCCAAGCCCCCCCTTGTCTACGCCCTTGCGGTACCATAAATGACTGACACTTACAGGTGCTAGCCACCTGTGTGGACCTGACGAATGTCAAAGTTGAATAAATAAACAGTCTGAAGACTGTAGGGCTACTTCTGCAAGATAACTTTCGTCCAATTGTCAACATTAATCATAAGGTCAAAGGTCAAGGTTTGCATCACATCAGTTATGACTGACACTTACAGGTGCTAGTCACTTGTGTGGCCTTCCTAACGAATTTCAAAGTTGAATAAATAAACAGTTTGAAGACTGTAGGGCTATACCTCTGCAAGATCACTTTCTTCCAATTGTCAATGTTAAAGTGATCGTAATCCCTCAAGTAAGTTTCCATCAAATGAAAGACCACTGCAAACAGTGCGGGAAAATATTTATTGTATTTTTTTTACGATTTTATTACACAGAGTAAACTGCAAATAAAGCATGGAATTCTATGGCAGTCTGTTGCAATCATATTCAGGTCCACCCGTAGATCAGATCTCCGCGTGACACACGGAATCTACGCGTAGTTACGCGTAAAATACGTGTAGTTGATTTCCGCATGGCTCCGCATTGGCCACGCGGAATCATGCGGAGTATTGGGACGATTCAACACGGAATCTACGTGTAGAAAACTCTGCATGACACGGAGGAACGCGGAGGAACACGGAAACTGAGAAATTACTGAAATATGCATATTGACACGGAGAAAACTCCGAATGACGCGGAGTCACACGGAGTTATCTCCGTGTGGAACACGGAAACTGAAAAATGACAGAATTATGCATATTGCACAGCCCTTATTAAAATACAATTAAGCCTTCTGGTGACTAGTTGCAGCAATATTGCAGCAATATCTTTTCGTATGCAAATTAGGTTGCTGCAATAGCACCAGAAGTGTTGCAGCAATATTGCTGCAACTAGTTGCCAGAAGGAGAATTTGCGGCAACACATTGCTGCAACTATGTCACTTTTCATATGCAAATTAGGTTGCTGCACTATCGCCAGAATTGTTGCGGCAATATTGCTGCGACAAGTCGCCACAAGCTAAAATTGCAGCAGCATTCCAGTCAAGCATGTTGCTGCAATATTGCATGTACATATGTGATTGACATCCGAAAATCACAAAAATGTGAAAATATTTAAGTTTGTAACCCAACCAAGTATAATAACATCTCTCACGAGTCCTGGGTGCCTGGCTTACGAGGACGAATAGAAAGAAGATATTGGGGGTCATGCACTGGCACAGCTCCTCCGATAGCTCACATATAATCACAAACACAAGTTAATCTGTTAGGTTTTGAATATGAAGAACAAGACAAGGTGATATGAATTATATTTAATTTGGTATTTTAAACATGTTAAAGGTTGAAATATCACTATTATAAACTTGAGTGGCATAATCGACTCAGCATGGTATTGTATATTTTCCTACCTGTTATCCAGAGTCCTAAACAAGAGACGGTATGTAAATACATGTACTTAGAGGTGTGGAGCTTTTCGAAATTTATTGCACTGTCTGGCCCTGGCAATTAATTAGATAGATGAAACTCCAATGCTGAATAGGAGCAAACTCTCTCGTGATCTTGGAAGACTATCAATTTCTTTAAATTGTGAATAGATAGCACACTTTAGCATGTTCAGTGACATAACCATGTCACGATTTTATAAAAAATCTTTCATCTAGGCATCCAATAATATTTCGTCATCACTCGGTTCACTGAAAGGATTGATCCATGCCTTGTGAATGTGTTTTTTTTTTCAAGTAAATTCCAGCACAGTGCTACTTCTTTGAAAATTATGGATCGACAGTATGTCTTGTGTCACAACTCCAACCTGGGCAGGGGTGTCCAGTGTGCCTCTTCATGCTGTTCTTCCGAAATTCCCCAATATCAGTTCCACAATCAGTACACTGATATAGGCCTACCTGAAAATAAAATGCAAACAAATAAAATCGAATATAAAATTAATATTTTGACGTTTTTTGCCCATATTTCGGATATAAATTTTGACACAAATGAAATCTTTTGGATATTAAACAATTATTGAAATTAATAGTTATCAAGGATCACAATTTTGCTTTTCTGAATTTCTTGGTAAAGTTGCCACACCATGACACATGCCATAGTTGTACAGTGTCCTCTTTTGAGCAGAATTTGTTGTGGAAATGTCAGGAACGAAAGAGCATGTTGGTGGTGGTTTTACTTTTTTCAACTTAACAAACACACAGGTTTAATTAAACTTGGTTGTTTTTGAACTTCAATGAGTAAGATAAAACATGAAAGACAACCACGGAACATCATTGAACAATTGAATTTAATCTTACCAGATGTGTTGTTGTTGTCGAATGTCGTCGGACGCACATCAGCCCGGCCGCCTTTGGAGTATTCGGACACATGATTCACACGTCATCATCACATGGCAGTAAGAGTGTTGCCCAAACGTTTGCCAGACTACCAAGTGTATAATTAAAAGCATCCATTTACGACATACTGGTTGAACCAGAACTGGACAGAAGTACAACGAACACCCGCCAATAACTTTTGAAACAGCGAAATTTGGCGCTATTCTTGCAGCACGAGATCACGTGGAGCGGGGAAATTCATTCAGTATCATCACTCAGGCGGATAACTATTCACGGTACAGCATGGTAGTGTCTGTTGTTGTTGTGTCTGTTCCGGATGTACCGACCGACGAATCATGTTGTTGTTCAATGACGGCTGCTGTTCAGATAGCTGCAAGATTTTACTCCCACACAAATAGATTTCACTCTTCTAAGTACCACTCCACATTCCAAAGAATAAATCATTGAATATATCATTTTAGTTGTTTTGTAATTAGCGTCTGCTCTCTCTCTCTCTTCCCGCGACCTCTCAATGCTACGCGCCAAAAATAAACAGCTCGAGAAGTGTATGTATAAAAACTCGGACTTCAACCTAAAATCGGATCTCCGGATCAATTATTTTTCTTTCATGAGAATACTATCAATTCTCACTTAGAATACTGAACTGTTTGAAGAATAAAATAATTCTTGTCGTTTGTAAGGACAGTAATTAGTCTTAATTAAACTTGTCACGATACTTCTAATTTTCGAGTCTGCTTCCGGATTTTTGCAGTTTCGATTCCGATTTTTTTTGCAAATCGGCAATTCATCTGGCCTTTGCTAGGGTTCAGTTTTCGTGGATTCATCTCTGCGTGAACTCTGTTACTAAACTGATCAAGTCTATGTTGTCTAAAGAGTATCACTGCGAAGCAAAGACCCAGAAGAAAGAAATATTTGAATACTTGGGCTACATCAATGTTTAAAACTGCTGCTAATTTCACAAGACTCTATAACTCCCGCGACTTTGAATGGAAATCCAAAATTTATGTTGAATACAACAACAACAACATGCCGAATATCCGTCCCATGTTAGAAACTGTGGATAGTTTTGTTTCCTTTAACTTATTCCAATTTAAGGACTTTGTTTCTTTTGCAAAAGCCATGTGATAGAGGTCTGGTGTAATAATTTTATTAATTTCATTTATTTAGAGTTTGCCTTTCCAAAAATAAATAAATAAACAAAAAAATAAATCACTGAGTTATTTTATTTTTTTTTTTTTACTCCAAAGAAAGGTAAGGTAATATTTTTTCAAAGGATAATCCTTAAAGTATTAATGAACTAATGAGAACAAAAGTATAACAATAGTGAGAAACGAGCGTACCGGTAGTGAAAATGATAAATATGTTAAAAAGAAAATTCCCCACAAATCTATGGGGGAAAGAGTTAAGCTTGATTCAAGCATTGGAAAGTGCATACACAGTTTGAAATATATGTATTAACTCTTTCCCCCATAGACTTGTGGAGAATTTTCTCTCTCTGACCCATAACAGATTTGTAATGGCGTAGGTCTTTAACCCATGGACTGATTTCAATTTTCATACGTTTCCAGCGATGTAAAATATCCCATTTTATGTCCCATGTCATGTGGAAAAATATTTACCAATGGCCTCACACAGGCCCATTCTACGTAATTTGTTCACGTTTTATATCAATATCAGCAACGTTTAATCTAAAAATAAGTAATCTTGCGAGAAAATGTGTTGTGTCTGCTTTCCGTCTGTTGGAAATCACGAAAAAAGCGAAGAAATTGTTGCATTTTAGCTACGTTTTGCAGCGTTCTGTTGTTGTTATTCCGTTGCAATTCCTGTGTTATCGTATACCATTGTAAAGCTTATTTTCCGTACATTCGGGATTTCGCAGTTACATCATGAGATGGCAGGTATAGAACGAGCTATAACTGAAAAAGTCCCATGTACTTCCCTAAAGGAGAATGAAGGCTGGTAACAAGGTGAAGTAAAACAGCATCACTGATTGGCCCAAGGTTGAGCGACCTTGAGCGACCTTTTCAGAGGCCCGGCGTGATTGGAGCAGTCGGTTTATTGGCGCGTGGTCGCCATGGCCACGGGTCCACGAAACACAGCGTGGTGAAAGAATGGCGGATAAATTTTAAAACGGGAGATCAACAGGTCCCGGGAAATGTTTATAATAAACTCAGATGGGCAGATTTGACGAGTTAGTCATCAAGGTTAGATACTTTGGTAGTTTATACTCGCGTTACGTGAAATATTCAGGAATTTGGAAGCAGGTTTTACAATTTTTCGAACGTTTCCCTTGAAGCACACCATGCAAACACATTTGGTGTCTAATCGCGCATTTTCCATCGATTATTTCTGTTCCTCTCCCGATTTCATTTTACCCTTACTACAAAACATACCAACAGTCTATATAGTCAGATTTATTTAAATTTTGGCTTTCTGAAAATGTATAGTTTCAATTAGGTTTTAGTCAAAGTAAACGCAAAAAATTGCAAAAGTAATCCATCACATGGAAACTCAGTGACACGTCAAAATCCGTCTTCATGGGTTAGGCGAACATCCGTCAAAACACGCTTACATGGGGATCGACACAAGCCGTCAAAACCCGCTTATATGGGGGAAAGAGTTAAGGCAGTGTGACGTCACTGGACCTACAGTACACCAATAAAATGACCACTACATCCTCTTCGCATCGTGCGCAAACAGTTTTTGTATCGTGCGCGAACGATCTTCGCATCGTGCGCGAATGGTCCTCGCATCGTGCGCGAACATGAAAAGCTTGTTCCTGCAGTGAAGCTGGCGTGAGTCCAGCTCTCGTTCGCATCATGCGGACATCGTGCGCTAAATAACCAAGTCCGTTTTCCGGCAATAGAGAAAAGCATACAATCGAAAGTGTCAACAATGCGATAAATACATTGTATATCCACAGTTACATGGAGGGAATAAAGTCAAGAAATCTAGAACTTCAATAGAGAGATCGTTCTACTGTACACAGTTTGACGTAGTTCAGAGTTAGGATGGACAAAGCGTGTCAGTGATCAACAACAACGATGAGTCGGCTTGAATGAATTATGGTGACTCGAGAAAATATGAGAACAAAATATCTTCCTCTCTTTCCGTTTAATGAATGAATGCTGCACATTATTGATACACTTAAAGGGACAGAGAAAATAATTCAAGCTACTTCAGAACGGGGATAACGTCGCCTTACATGAACTACGTGCCGGAAATATGGTGTGAGAAATGCTAAACTGGGAAATCCAGTGGTGACCTAGTTCCTGGCTGCTAGAAAGGGAGCAGTCATTTACTACCTTGGTTCACGTGCACAAGTTTTCTGCTAACCGGACTATAACAGGCTAAAAACGATTCCAGGACTGGCATTTGGTTGACACTTTGCAATACCGTACGAAAAGAATATCACTGATATTCCACTGGACATTTTTTGGCATTCTGATGTTCTCATATACTAGTCAATATAAAAAAAAAATCATATATGAGCAGGGATTCAATGTTTATGAAAACCTAATTTTTGCTTAAATATTGTTGTTGGGGATTTACCACAATTATTAATTACACAGATCTATTACAGACATTTATTCTTATAAGAAAAAAATTCTAAACATTTTAAAATGTTGAGAATATTTTGCTAACTGCCAATATTTGAAAATAAGGTTGATTCTTGATTGGATAAACTTGTAACATTTTGAAACCTATCCCCTCAATCAAATGTAGATTTTCAATTTGAGAATCATGCCAAAAACCGGCATGGTACTGAAAAATATCATTGGGGAGTCTTACCAATATTATCCAGTTTCTAGATGATACTTCGTATACCTATAAAGGTTCAGTAGTCAGTGGAGATGAAACCGCTTGTGTCTTGACCTAGTGTTCCCAGTCTTGGAGTGGGTGAGTAGTAGGGTTTAACGTCGTTTTCAACCTTGTTTCAGTCATATCACGACAGAGCCTCCTTGTGCCAGAACATATGAGTGCTCACAGTTCCTATTACCCTGGACACTGATCAGCCGCGCCAGTACAGCACCCGGTCACCCATCCAAATATTGACCGAGCTTAACAGCTATGATGAGATTTTAGAGCTCGATATGTGGTGCAAAACCGCATATCTTCATGGTGATCTGATCCTAAGAGGTGATAAACACAATTGTGATATTCCTCTGAGTGCACACGACTGTTTTACTCTAAAAAATAATTAGACTGAAAATTCAATATATTGGAATCCGTGAGAAATCTTTGGTTTAAACGATGCTTTATTGCATTTTTTTGCAAGTGGGAGCGCATTTTAAAGACGAGCTTATAACTCGTCTCCCACATTGAACTACATTAAACAATACAATACACTTCGGGACTAAACATGAACGAACAATTATGATGCACGGCGTGAAGAGAAAACATAGATATAAGGGGAATTATATAATCATAAAATCTTTCCGATTGAATACATGTATTCCATCTAATAGATTGGAAATTTCAGTCTCAGATTGATTTGATTATTTTCAATCTAATTATTTCAGAGTGTTAGTATATTTCTGTGTAGAATACACTAAATAATATTGTGAGACATCTTTACTATGGAGCTGAGCTGCTGTCAAATTTGAGCAAATGGGGCTACCGATGTTTACATGAGAAAAGAAATAATAGGTGTTTTGGTGTTGCAGGAATTATTGTCGGGATATGAAATTTCAACTTTCCCCCAGGTGGATCGACACAAAAAAAAGCTAAAAAAACCCCAAAACAATCACATGATCTTTTCACCTTTTACCTGTAGCTCCTGGAAATGGCACGGAGATATTCTTGAGTTAATATATATATGTCAGTGGTTTTAAAATCTGCAAGGTCAATCTCTGTGAAATTCAGTTGTTGAAGAAATGCATATATACATGAACATCTTTCAGAATCGGCACCAAAAAAAGCTAAAAAAAAAAGAAGAAAAAAAAGGATCACATGATCTTTTCACCTTTTACCTGTAGCTCCTGGAAATGGCACGGAGATATTCTTGAATTAATATATATATGTCGGTGGTTTTAAAATCTGCAAGGTCACTCTCTCTGTGAAATTCAGTTGTTGAAGAAATGTATATATACATGAACATCTTTCAGAATCGGCACAAAAAAAAGCTAAAAAAAAAAACAAAAAAAACAATCACATGATCTTTTCACCTTTTACTCTCTCTGTGAAATTCAGTTGTTAAATCACCATATTGTGAATGTGAATGGCATGGCCGTGAACCAGGCACTGAATGTACTTTTGATACAACCCTTACAGACTTGAGGTGTACACCTCAAGTTGAGGTGTAGTCGAGGTGTACCTGAGGTGTACACCTCAACTTGAGGTGTAGTTGAGGTGTACACCTCATTTTCTTTTTTAAGGTGTATACACCTCAAGTACACCTCACGGACTTTGAAAAAATATTTTTGTAATTTACCTACACCTCAGGTACACCTTATGAACTTTGCCAAAATATGCATGTACCTCAAGTACACCTCTGGAACTTTGTCAAAATATACGTGTAATCTACCTACACCTCAAGTACACCTCATGGACTTTGTCAAAAATAGATATGTTATATACTATACCTCAAGTACACCTTATGGACTTTGCCAAACTATGCATGTACATGTACCTCAAGTACACCTCTGGGACTGTCAAAATATACTTGTAATTTTTGCACACCTCAAGTTTACCTTGGCTTCCCATACAGATTTCACTGCCCATCAACATGATCAACTAAATGTTTTATTTATATTTTAAAGTACATTTCTTAGTTCATTTAAGCGCTATATTTTAAAATAAATCAATAAATGGGTTGGCTAACTGTAAATCTCATACACCCTCTATGAATAAAAGAACCACTTGACAGGTCATACCTTGTTTTCCAGTTTACAATACATAAAATCTACTTCTGCTATTTCTTGTGTCACCTGCATATACATTCTCAGCTGGAGCTCTTCTTTAATTATTTTCTTAATACTTTTTAACTCTATGTCTCAGTTGGATGTTCCTGCCTTAGTCTAATATTCTGTTGTAACATATACACCAATTCAGTCTGACAGTTTGAAATAAGTACAGCCCTTGTTTAATTAACAAATAATAATTAACAGTGCAGATACCTCATAAACTTTGTCAAAATATATAATTGTAATTTACCTACACCTCAAGTGCATCTCATGGACTTTGCTAAAATATGCATGTACGAAAGTATACAAGTATGTACTTATACCTCATAATTTATCTACATCTCAAGTATTTCCTACCCTCCACCGTAACAAGCTTGGCATGAACATAAGATACAGTTATCCACCTACACCCAAGATATATGGTGGACTTGGTGGAAAGGTTTGTCATGAAATTGAGCATAATATACCATCCACTTATTGTAAATAATTGCCAGCACAATCTTTTATTCATACTCGCTAATTACTCGTTTTGTATCCCAAAATAATGAAAATACTGTTATACGATCACTTTCTAAATGATAAAAAATATACATACTCGCTAAATAGACAAAATATTGCTGAACATGGCATTAAATTTAATTTTTTCTTTACATGTCTATGCTGGATCATCATTCTGGCATGAATGTTACTTTAAATTACCTACACCTCAAGTACACCTCATTGACTTTGTCAAAAAAACATGTACCTCACTTTTAAATTACCTACGTACACCTCAAGTACACCTCCTGAACTTCTAAACAACATGAAAAATGTTATGTAAACTCAATTTTATTTTATTTTTATTATTATTTTGACACCAGGACACTAATACATCAAACTAAAACCTGCTGTAACATTCTTCTCTTCAAATTATCATAGCAATCAGTTAATGGGCACTGTTGTATAATTTACAGAGAAACTATTGTTAATCTCATGCAAACTTTGGCACCTGTGGATATGTTGTCAACCATCCAGATATATTTCCAAAATGGATATGTTAACTCGCACTTCCCAAATACATTGGTCCCTTGTATGCTTTTGCATTGGAATCCTCTGTGTGGCAATTGGGGCACTTGTGAGCCAATGTTGAAGCTCCTTTAAAGAGTCTGGTGCTACCATTTTCCGACATACACGGTCACCTTCCCCTACTTTCAAGTTTGGCTGCTCATATGTTAGTTGTAGGCTTTGTAGCGAAAAATGCTGCAGCAAAGTTATTGTAGGAGGAGGATGGGGATCAATCTACTGAGCGGTGTTCACTAAAAAATGAGAATACAAATATGCCTGGTACCTATTTTCAATGGAGGTATGAATACATTTTTCAAAATTGGATATGCCTCAAGTACACCTCAGTTAGTACCTAACCTGAGGGGTACACCTCACCTGAGGGGTACACCTCACCTGAGGGGTACACCTCACCTGAGGTGCACACCTCACCTGAGGTGTACACCTCACTGAGGTGTACACCTCACTGAAGTGTACTAATTTGCATATTTCGATACTCCTCAACTACACCTCATCTACTCCTCAACTACACCTCATCTACTCCTCAAATACACCTCATAATATCTGAGGGTACACCTCACAGGTACACCTCAACTACACCTCAAGTACACCTCAAGTACACCTCAAGTACACCTCAAAGCAGTAAGGGAACTTATGGTTTCAGAGGTCATTGGCCAGCCACTATTTGAACCCCAGCAGTGACCTTTCTGAGACAAGGCTGTGAACCAATTACTGATGTGCTGTTAATGCAAATGAGAATATGGTACCCAAACAGAGTCAGGCACTTTAACATAGGTCCAAATGGATGTGCATTTTAGAAAATTATAGAGAAAATACAAGTATCAAGTTGGAACAGAGCTGAAAAACAATAAGTTTTTGTCCCCCTTGACAGGAGCAATATGCATAACAAATTTTAAATTGATTGATGAAGGCATTCTGAAGTTATCCAACAAAAAAAGATTGAACAAAAGGAAAATTAATATAAGGGAAATTGTGGATAAAACCCCAGTTCCCAGTTTCGGACAGAGCTGAAAAATAGCAGGTATCTTTCCCTGAACAGGAGCAATATGCACCAAAAATATGAAGTTGATTTATAAGTGCTCAAAAGTTAACAGAGGGAAAAGAAAAGTGGGGAAGAAGAAGTCAGAAGAAACTGACAAACACGTTGGATTTACCTCTAATGAAAATCAAAATTTAAAATATTTTTATTCTGTGTGAAGTGGCTCTGTAATTATGCACATGCCACAAGGAAATCTTGCAATTGTAGGGGCCGTAGCAAAAGTTACTATTGGTACATATAATCAGTAAACACAGAGACTGAATATAGTACCCAAGTCCTATTCGTCAACAGTATAAATCTAGAACATTGTTTGTGTCTCACACACACGTAAATATTCAGTCCCAGTATTTCATCTAATTTCTGCAATAAATTGAGTAATCTGTTTAATCCTTCAGATATTTATCCCGACAGGGAATTAAGCCGCTTTTATATTTCATCAATGACACTCGGGTGTAAATTTCACACATTCTTTAGAAACTGGAAACAAATGACTTCTCCCGCGATCACGTGCTGGTTTTCTTTGGCACTTGTAGGTCGTGTTTATCCTTTTCTAAACCCATTGTCTGACAACGAAAATCGGCAAAGTAATTCTCCTGTTTCGTCGTGTCATTTACACGGGATTATACAACCTTTTATTGTTGTGTTATCAGACACGTTTTATCTTTATGGAGCTGGTTTATTTCATTTCTGTGACCCATTAATTTGTTTACAGTGGGCGGGGTTCCGGGGATCCCGTGTTTTCATTGGCTGTGTTTGTATAGTAAACAAGATGGCGCGAAAGACTTCGGCATTAGATTCTGGTTGTCTAACGTTAAATTCGATGCTATCATATGGACTACGAGTATCATTCTTTCAATTTAGGTTCATCTACGAATAATACTCTCAATCAGCACATTCGGTTCATGCTACAATAAAACCTATCGCCATCGGGACACATTTTCGCACCTTCTTACTGCGACTTGGTTTGAAAGTTTCTCGAGGACTGAAGCCGGGCGAAAGAGGTCGTAAAATCATCAAAAAATTATGATTCAGACACATATCTCGTGTCTGACTGAAAGATTATTGAGAAATATTATAAAGAACACACAGCTTGTAGATGGAATTACGAATTTAACGACAATGATAAATTGTACGCATTCTTTGCGCATCGTGCGAAGTGGCAGTCAAGCCTCTGGTTTAGTAAATGCCCGCATGATCTTCGAGGGAACTCCGCACGTTATTCGCATCGTGCGGAGATCGTTTGCGCATCGTGCGGAGATCGTGCGCATATCGTTTCAGCATCGTCTGCGCATCGTCTCCGCATCTTTAGTGCTCATTTTATTGGTGTACTGTAAATATGATTGTAACAGACCACCATAGAAAACCATGCTTTAGTTGCAGTTTACTCTGTGTAATAAAATCGTAAAAAATTGCAATAAATATTTTTCCAAGTTGTTTGCAATGGTCTTTCATTTGATGGAAACTTTACTTGAGGGTTTACGATCACTTTAATCATAAGGTCATAGGTCAAGGTCGCATCACTTCAGTTATATCCCACTGCCACTGGGATTGGTATTCATGAAAGTTCAGAGGCACATGTGGTTCCGAAGTTTATGTGTCTAAAGGTCTGGGTTACATTGCCAAAACTGATCTGGATAGTATCACAGGGTCACTGAGTTCCCAGGTCACATATTGTTGCTTACAGAGATCCCATGAAGCCTAGCAGCATGTTGATATTGGGTCAGATGTTCAAATGTCAAGTTAAGCATCCTGTTTGTGTCTGATGTGCTGTCCTCAGCGTTTTATAGCGTGAATGGCGGGTGTCTGGTTCCATGTTGCTTCACAGATTTGCGTCTTTGAAGCAACAGGAACACAGCTTGGCTTGGTGATGCCTTGTTGGTTCATCTTCATATGACTGAAATATTGTTAAAAGCAACATTAAAAACTCACTCACTCTGGCTCACATCTATAAGTGCGATAAAAGTTTGATACTGTTTGTCCAAATATACTATCAGCATGCACCAGAACGCAGTGTTTTGCATCTAAAAATTTACAAAGTTTTTAAGAGGAATGTCTGCATAAATCTAATGAAATTCCTAAATACATGTAAGGCAGATGAGACCTGAACCCACTGTTTTACATCTACAAGGGCAGATCCATGCACTCCAAACTTTGGAGTTGGGGGGATTGAGTTCCCAATCTAACAACTTTTTATGTGCACTCAGTCTAAACGTGTTTACAAATCAAAAACAATGCTGTCAAAATACACCAGAAAGAACCATCTTACATCTCGGTATGGGAAAAAGTCGGAAGGCTTCGGACCCAATTTGGTGGAAGAAAACGAGTTCCACTTAAGGTTAAGGCTTATACATCATTACATTACATCACCCTAAAAAAGTCAAAAACATTCCGTCAAAATGCACAGAATACACCATTTGACTAAATTTAGATATTGAAAATCCCAGGAAATTATAAGTTCCAGTTCAGAAATATTTCTGTTTTAACGTCTTCAGTCTGAAAAATGTAGTTCTCAGAACTCGAAAATATGCTGTCAAAATGCACCAGAATGCTCCATTTCACGTCCAGATTTTCAAAACCTGTCCAGGTTGTGGGTGGGGGGCATGCCCCCTGACACCTCCAACAGGGTTTTATGCCTGCTGCGCTCGCATGGACTGGACCTACGCATCGACTCGATAGGAGTGGAAGAAAACAAGTTCCGCTTTCAAGTGGTTTCGAAGTCAGAAACATTGCATGCAAAATTTTACTTTAATATTATTTTAATAATCCCAGGAGGAACTCATTGAACTGTACGTATGACAGGAAGGTATACCGTACATTCCACTTCAAAAATAGTTCCAGGTTTTTTACTTCAGTCTAAAAAATACAGTTCTCAATAGTAGAAATATGCTATCAAAATGCACCAGAACGCACCATTTCACATCTAGATATTCAAATTTTTTCCGAGGGGGGAGGGATTGCCCTTGGACTCCATTAACTTCGGCATTCGCAGTGTGAGTTCCGCCTTGACGGTGATCGAACTCGCAATATCGAAACCTGCTTTCGGGCTTGTGTGAAAGGCTATGTTCCCACCATATACATGTATATGGAAATAGCCGAACCTGAAATCTGTTTCAAGCTAATAATGTTTCAATCTTACACTTGTTTGAATGTGTACATGGACCAGGAAGATAATACATCGACCAGGAAGATTTGAAAGTTTTGGATCTCAGATGTGAAAGAATCAACTGATGAACACCAATCTCTCCTTATATATAACTGTACACTGTATAACCCGTTCCCACTACCCCCCCCATTCAGTCACAGAACCCCATTTTGAAGATCATACCCAGTGGCTCATGCTGCCCTTTTCATACTACTGCTCAGTGGCACAGACACAAGCAGAATGGCACACTCAGATTCATGGTTTCTAAGATTACATACAATGTACATGTCCGTTTGAAATTTGGGCAGCATACATTAATTTCCTTTCATGGTGTTGGTCAGAGACCCATCCACCTGTGCATTAATGGACAAACAATTTTGAATTTGGACGGACAAAAATTGATAAGTTTAACATGAGAGAGAGATGAAAATGAAGAAAGAAATCTGTCCAAATCTGGAAAGATATGAAGTTTGAACAGGCTGTTTTTATATCCTGGCCATCACACCTATGATTCCTTGCATAAATAGTTGATACAATCACCATATATGCTTATCAAGTGCAACTCTACTATTTTTTATTTTGTAAATTTTATTTCTAAATATCCAAAGTTCCAGGGTCTGATAGTTGTACCAATAGGGTACTCCGAGTGACAGGTGATAAATTAACCCCACTAAGCAGTTGGAAAGTGTCCATTTCTGGGTCAGCTTCGATGGTTCATTTTGATTAAGATGTCTGTACATGGAATAGACTAGCCTGTCATCTTCGGCTGTCGTTTCTGTCTGCCGAGCCATAAATGACTTCGAAATTGCTTGCTCGCTTGGTGTACAGGTCAAATTTAAAGCGAAGGGGTTGCGTGAAAGAATCGGCGAGGCAAGTCTGAGTTTCTCGGCTAATGGCCGGCGTTTGACAGCAAATATGATGGAGGGATAGCTCTATCATGACGTTGGCGTTCAAACCATATGGTCACTTGTCGCTCGAGACTTTTAAGGGTCGATCCAGATTGGCATGGCAACAGGCAGAAAATGTGATCCAGCACGACCGTATCAGAAACTTTAAAAGCTAACTCGGGGAAATTATCTCAAGATAAAATGTAGTAATTACCGGTATTGAGACGTGAACCTATATGCAGGAAGAACTTGGGCTTTTAGATTCATTTTGTGTATTATCTCTGTCCAGACTTGGAAACATGGTAAAAAAAATTCCTTGAATGAGTTAAGTAATCTTGAACATTGTAAAAAAGGCAAACACATTTTGTGCTCTAATGGCTCTTCCATTTGTCTATCGCACAATAAATCTAAGCACCCGACAAATATAAGTGTTCTCACATTAAATGAAATAATTTGGAGAAATTCTTGGTTTAGCTGCTCTTAGTAATTTTAAACTTCACTCTCTGTTGTTTTCCTTGTTGTTGTAAATTTGCGTCAATGTTTATTTTTCTTATTCTCTGAAAGTCAAAAATAAGTGGAAAGTGGAAGCCACACAAAATTTCTAAGAACAGCCAAAGAGTTCTCAAAACTATTCCATTGGAAGTAAAGGGACTTCTTTGTTAGGTTTTTGGAGGACAAAACTGTGATTTCTCATTCAGGAAGATTAAACTCATTCAAGCAAAATCCCAAGTAACTTGTTCAACTGTGATTTTATGTGGATTATTGAGTAAGTTTCATACCATATTTCTTCTATTTTTTCGAACACTCTAATTTTTCGAACACATGATTTTTTCCAATCTCAAAAAACTAAATTCACTTTTAAATACATGTATTTCGAACATTGATCAAACTCTCAACATTTGTCTTCTAACTTGGAACATGTCTTTTAACTTGGAACATGTCTTCTAACTTGGAACATGTCTTCTAACTTGGAACATGTCTTCTAACTTGGAACATTAAAAAAAATGTGCCATATAGAAAGCCCCTTTCATAAGAAGTGCACTTGTCCTCTATTACACAACCCTGTTATTCCCCAGATTGTTTTGGCGATGTCGTTAGTGGAAAAACAAAACACAGGAAGGTTTTCGATTTATAAGAAATGATGAATGAATGCAAAGTTACATATATGCCTGTGAATAAAGTTGAATGTTTGATAGAATGGCTTAGAAACCTGTGTAGTTAAACAAATAATATTTACAAAATGTACTGACTGTAATTTGTATAAGCATGCCTTTAATTTTACTCCGGGTCGAATAGCACCATGTGGTGCCAGGCTGGAAAGAAATGTTGACCTCTGAAAAATTGTAGATGGGGTACTCTGAACGCTTGGCCTAGAACAAAAAACGTGCTTATTCCCCTGGCCTGAATCAGTGACACGTTTAATTGTCATCTCTGCATTAATTACGAGGATTATAAACAAAGATATAAGAGTCCCCCATAATTCTCGGAAATAGGAAGTGACATCCTCAACTCTGCAAACTTTGATCCTGCAGAGCTAGTCTTGCTTGAAGAGCCGCCCCACGCATAGACTGGTTGCCGAATTCAGCATGCAGTTTAGTACCACATGACAACATTGCATTTGGAAAGTCGGGCTTTTGTAGATGTCACGAAAAACTTATTAACCATTGTGCTATTGAATAAAATATAGTTTTGAAGATCCCTAAAATACGCATATATTTGTGGCAAATCTGGCGGGCGAATAGGAAAGGGAACTGTGCCGATATCTGGAAGCTGACAGTCAACATGTGCTTCAAACATTTATCTGATTTTACTTTAATTTTGAAACCAAAAGTTTTCTTAACTTTAATACAGGAGTTTTCTTAACTTTAATACAGGAGTATTTTCATCAAAAATATTTGCCAGTTCAGTAGTTGCCGAATAAATCCAATGTCAGACTTCGTTAGCATCATGAAACAACAACAACACCTATAGTCAGGCTGACATCGTCGCAGGGAAGGCCGAGATCTAGATGGAATTTTTTTACCTCTTATTTTTTCGAACAGGCTGTTTTTCCACTGTAAATGTCCCCTAATGTTAGAAAATTCAAGGCTGATTTTGGCTCGAAAACTGTTCGAAAAAATAGAAGAAATGCAGTAGTGTATGATAATATGCATAATGATGGGATAATGCTTGGAGTCGCTGAATGCAACATTGCATCAATGAAACAATGTATGTAATAATGTTTTGGTCATGCTCTAATGATACATGTATGAATGCATGTCGGCACCTCTTCCCACTTCCCTTATATGTGTTGTAATTTATAAAAGAGTTCTATAATGTTTTCAAACTTTCCATTTTTGTCTGCTCTTCAGAAAGCTATTTCTGTGTGTGCTGTAGCATGGGGGGGGGGGTTATTAATTATTTCCTGTGAAAGCCCTGGGAATAGGGTTCTCCCTGTGAAAACCCTGGGATTAGGGTTATCCATGTTTAATCCCTGGGCTCAGGGTTGTCCCTGTGAAATCCCAGGGATTAGGGTTCGCCCTGTGAAATCCATGGGATTGGGGTTCTCCATGTGAAACCCCTGGTATTAGGGTTCTCCCTATGGCTATGAAATGAAATCTTTGGGATTAGGGTTCTTAAAGTGAAACCCCTGGGATTAGGGTTCTTAAAGTGAAACCCCTGGGATTAGCGTTCTTGTGAAATCCATGTGAAACCCTGTTGTTACATTGACATGTACTCCAAGTACTGTACATGTATGGTATGTGTATCTGTTGAGTGAAATGTCCGGGGATGAATTCTAGCAGGATGTATAAGCTCCAAAGAAGGTTGGTTCAGCGCTATGAAAGTGCAGGCATAATTGGCTTTGAATGAAACATTACAGCCAATAGCAATTTGAACAGTGCTTGACTGCAGTAAATTTTCATTGTCAACCAGAGATCCATGTCCGTCTGTGTTTGGCCCCCCAGGGGTGTCTGTCGGGGTAGCGGAAATAAGGGGATGATTTCCGCAGTAATTGACTCGCAGTTCTATATTGACGATCCTTAAATATTTTACTTCGCTGCACTTGGTGGCAATTACTGCGTCTGCCTTGAAAGCACCTGCTTGAAGGACTCGGCTTCGCTATACATTGAATATAGAAAATGGGTTTATTTCATGATGGGATATGTGTCTGCATGATCTATTAATGTAGGTGGTATTTCTCTGTTGGGCATCAAAATTGATGCAATGTTCTTACATTTCAACCTCCTTAAACAGTCTCAAAATCTGATTTGGATTTGGATTTTGTATTCGTGCTGGATGAATCAACCTGCTTTAGAGGAAACAAGCACATTACTCTACACCTTCCTCACCCCCTATATTTACAGTTTATCATTTCTAAGATCAAATCGCTACCCAGTTGCACGGTTCCTTCACTTTCGTCAATAATGCATTGCCTTGAAGAGGAACTTATGAAATTTTTATACCTTTACATTACAATGTCTTTCAACAACCAGATTTCCATTACAACATTGTGCATGTATTCTGGCATAATGCAACAATTGGATGGACATTTCCATTAGGAGTCTATATGACATTTTGCAACAGTCAGATTTCCATTACAACGTTGTACTACGACATTATGCAACAATCGGATTGGCAACCTGCTACATTTGGATATATTTCCATTACAACATCGTACTGTGACTTAATGCATCAATCGGACAGACGGACAGATGCAGTTACAGATGCACAGCTGATTTTGTAATATTGATGTCGTAAGACTCGCAGTGGATCAAGCAAAGCCTGGTGAAAGTCAATGGAGAAGTTGTGGCAGATTTCTTTTAGTCGGATCACACACTGTTGAGAATGTCAAAGGATGTAGCGCATATAACTGTAGCTGATCCCCAGAGCTTGCTTTAACAATAACATGTTAAATGCAGGTAAGTGGGACCGGATCTAGGACCCCACCGTTTTCAAGCTAATAGATTTTGTTGCTGTTTCTATGTGGTGCTCTCTTGCATGGCCTGCGGGCAGATTGTCTGTTAAATAGGTTATAAAATCCGGATGAGATCAACCGTTTTTTACTGTCTGAAAATTGGCCATCAAGTCAATGGCGTAAAAATCCATTTTCCGCCTATGCTTTGATTAAAGAACTTTGATCTGGTCCCCATGACAATCCTTGTCCTTTACACCCCAATTGGCCACGGTGCATTCATAATTGGGATTTCATTGGCCCCATCTATTGAGCTGCATGGCGCTGTGACAAGTTCACTTGGCAGTAATAGACAAGTCCCATTATCAAGAAAATGTTTTACAACTTTGATAGCCTCCTATAATATGTATGGACTACATGGAGATATTTGGACTTCTATATTTGATATGAAGAGAGAGAGAGGCTGTCCGCATCAGTCATTTCAGTGTAACCAGCAGGCGATCGTGAGATTTCAGGCCATGATTTCAATTTTCATGTCTTTCCAGCATAGTGTTAGCCAGAGACCTGTCCACCGCATGTTCCACATTTGGTCAGGCAAAAATTGAAAAAGATAACATGGGAGAGATAGGAGAAGATAGAAAGTGGACAGGTAAAATTTGGCGAAATGGGATTTTTGGACAGATAGTTTTTGAATCCTGGTTAAACACCCTGCTTCCCAGGTCATGTGCGGGCCATGTTTTAACAAGGTTGTTCAATGTACATGAGTTGACGATCTTCAGTGCAACTCCACTGAAGCTTTAGCAGACTGACAGGAAACTCCATTGAAATGCTGGAAAAAATTATTGAAATTGATCACCCTCTAAATAACAAAGAAATAAGCGATTATTTGCATGATTTTGAACCATTTTGTCAACTTCTTGTTCTAATAAATTTGATCACCCCCAGATTGGTGGGAAATTTCACCTCCTGTGATTGAATTATTAGAGGGATTATCGTATCAGTCAACACTGTTATCATGGTCATGTCCATTCTTGAGGATGTCCACTGAATCAAAGTAATTAACTTTTTGAATAACGTGTGTTGTTTGCATTCATCATTGTGTAATATGAGAAAAAACAAAGAAAGGTTTGTGTGCATTTTTTAGCTGCAGACACTCTCCATTTGATAACGCAGAAAACATAGGGAATAGCCTTGGTTTTCAAGCATATTCATGAAAAAAATCATAAATTTAGTACATGTATTTAACTTTTTCTTATATTCTAACTGTTTGGAGATAATCACAATGTCTATCAAAATTTATCAAATTGGATGAAGGTTGCTGGGCAAAATACTCGGCTAGGAGACTTTTGAAGGGAATCCTTATCTCTTAACCTGGGAAAGGGAGATAACCTAATAGGAAAAACAGGCAAAATGGCCGCCAAAGCCAAAAATGACCAGCAGACATCCTTAACCCTTGTCCTGTCGACAACGTGTATACACGTTCCTCGACTGTCAAGTTCCCAGTGTCGACTCCGGATATATACGTTCCGAGAAACCATCGGACGTTCATTGTTTTTCGAAACAATTGGGGCCACGTGCGGAAAAATCAAACCAGGCACGGCTTACTCCAACTAAAACGTATTATTTCATTAATTATTTAACGTGAGTTCGGTGTTTATTACTAAAAAAGACGCTTAGTTATGTGAAGATTGTCTACAAATGTAAAACAGAGCGTCATTTATTCGGAAAAGTTTGTTGAAACGCGTGAAAACGCACCTTGTTTACAAGTTTCTGCAAAGAATTCCCGAAAGCCCCTTCACACGTTAAAGATATGAAATTGAAGGGCAACAACTCTGCTTCCATTTCCGCACAATCTTTTGTGTGTCAAGTTGTATGAATGCATCGATTTTATTGGGTGAAAATGGTCATGTGTTTCGAATCCTTCCCATTCAACCTCAATAAACCCGCGAAAATGATGATCACCTGACGAAACCCGACTTGCTGATTGGTCAAACTGTGCCAACTGCTCATTAGCATAAAATATTCACGAGTTACGGATGCGCCCTGGCCGATTTCGACGGAGTCAGAATGGCGCTCGGTTTCGCTGAGGGAAGCCACACTTCGCGTAAACAGAAGGATTTTTACCGATTTACTTGGAATATTCAATAAATATTCAATGATCGTTATGCTACGAGTAACCAGGAATATATACTGTGACATCTATAAGAATTTAGACGAGTTATTAAGTGGAGATGAAGCAAAACAGACCGTCCATCGGTAGTACTCTGAACGTGATAGAATTCTAACGTGAGTTTTACGGTACACAATTTTTCCGAATTACGATTCCTAAATATTTCTAAAGCTGTAAAATGACAAATATGTTCTGAATGTATGTTCAGGGTTTTAAAATGATGTATCGTGCATCAAATACTATATCCATTATTTCAATTTATTTATCAATTCCCATGACCAGACAGTCGCCGTTTTTTGAGCCCATTTTGAACAGTTCAACTCTGCTTGACAGCATGGCACTCAGACGTCGACCAGCGTATAAGTGGCCGACAGGACTAGGGTTAATATCTCTGAACCACACGCTTGCCAGCCCTCGTACATGTACATGCTGTGGGACAAAGTTTTATGAAACCATCGACTGTTTACAATGCAAGATTACCTATCATCAGGGCTTTATATCTCTCGTATGTGGGCACAGCCTCTATTCGGCATGGCAACATTTTTTCAGGGTGGGGCAAAACACATATTTGAGAACTATTGAAAATCTCCGAATACAGCCAAATTTGGTTGGGTTTGACTTGAATATGATGCTTAAATTGATGAAGAACCTCCATCAACATTGATTTTCAGCTGCCCAAAATATATATATATTTAAAAAAAAAATTTAGTGCCCTTTTTTTTTGCATTTCGAGTGCATCTCTAATTTGGCCGCGATGTTGAACATTATGTCTAATGTGTAATTCAAAGCCCTGACAGTTCTGTTCCAGATTAGCAGGGTAGGTTTATACAGGTGTCAATCTATTATGGATTTTCCCTTCAGAAGCAACCACAATTTGGCTGCTAAGCTTGCGTTTGTTTATTTGACATTCAAGAATTCCAGTCAGTGTCCAGTTCGATGGGTAAATTTACTCTTTCTATTTTCATCGTATCTTGAATTTGGTAGGTAGGCCTTCGACAAGATCCAGGTATCTCTGAGACTTTAGAGAAACATTCTGTTACGTGCTCAAGCCGCCGCCAGACACTTTCCATTCCACTTAATCTTCGCCACTAAAGAGGTATTTCACCAACTCCTGTTATTACAGTACATTAGACGAAGCACGATGTTGATAATTAGACTCGAGGATGTGAGAGCACGCCTCTCAGTGTAACCGAAATCCGAAGGAGAATGGGGAACCGGGTTGGTCTTTCTGACGATGGCTTCTGGAAATGGCCGCGTAAATCCGTGGCATAATTACGGATCTCTTCCTGGGCCCGGCCAGAAAGGATGAGAATTTCAGGAAATGGGGGATTTCTAAGTCGACGGAATCTCTCTTAATTATAGTCCCTGTAGACATCGTACTGAATGTATTGGAGCCTTAATTATCATGGCGTACAGTACACATATGTTCATGTTGTTACGGTCTATGTTCATTCCTCTAACAATTTAGTCACCCTGTTAAAATTAAATCTCCCCTAATTTTTCCCGACAGAATTCAACCTGTTCTAATAAATTTGATCAACCTCTAAAATCAGTAAAATGAAGAAAAAAAAGTGATAATGGATTATCTGCATGAATGTGGATGTTTTTGTTAACATCCTGTTCTAATAGCCTTATATTTGATCACCTGACCCCCTGGTTTATGGTGTGAAATTTTCACTTCCTGTGATTGAATTATTAGACAATTACCGTACCTTTTAAATTGGGAATTTGAATGTGCAGGGATATGAAACATATTTCTCAGATCACATCAGCCTGATGTGATTCACCTACACGTTACATACATGATACAAAGTCTGTGTTACACTAAACAGGTTTGCTAAGTTTCTTTTGATGCTGTTTCAATATGTCGGGATGCTAGAAAGTCAGGGCACTCTTGGATAAAAGACAAAAACCATTCAACGGGTACACTGATGTGTGACTCCCTGATCAAATTTGTGGTTTGTACTGTCCCTCTATCCTATTTCTTTATTATGAAGCTTATTTTTAATCTGAGATAACTGGACTTTTTTCAACTTGAAGTTTTCAAAATTATCAACAATTTAAGCATAAGGGCTTAGGGCCCTTTCTTGGAATAGTGAAGGTGATATGATTTGATGCGTGTTTACCACATTTACATTGATCAGTAATTATTGATAAAACATCTATCTTATGTTGTGGATATAGACTAGAGTGGAAGATTCAAACCACAATTTATGTGCACCAGAAGTAACTTTTACGTGAAGGTACCTGTTGGGTCGCCAGTGTGAACCTATTGTTTAGGAATTAAAGTGTGAAAGGGGAATTGAGCTTAAAGGTTATACCAAATGACTCTATACTACTTTGCATTAAAACATACCCAGTAGTGTTCCAAACAAAAAATTAGTATTTTTTTCTCGAATAATGTCGTCGAAGTGGGTTTTAGGACACGAATAGCACACATGTGGGGAAAACCTATTGGAGCCGTGACCTCTGGTGCATGACGTCACAACCTGATTACGATTGCGCCCTAAACGTCATAGTCTATGACGTCGGGTGTTGTTACGAAAGTTTCACCCAACTGTGGGAGTTCTAGCGCGATGTCGCTGACATTTTGACGTCACAACAGGCATTTGATCGAGATCGTAATCAGGTTGTGACGTCACAGGTCAAGCGGTCACAGCTTTCGCCGTTTTGAAAGGGGCATGAAATTGTCGCACTTTACTGCTGCTATTTCCAACCTTGGGCAGTTTGAAAACGTACAAAAATGTAAAACAAGTCTATATAATCACCTCTACAACAATTTAGCACAAAAAAGTAACAGATTTTGAGACCATTTTGTATAACCTTTAGGATACACTATACATGTATATGGATTAAGTGGGTGGCCTTCTCACATTGACTATCCTCAACACAGTGGTAGAAATAAATAACTCAGAAGCTATGCCGATTGAAAGATGGAAGACTTGCAAGGCTGTTGGTAATATTGCAAATACCGTATGGCTAAAACTAAAGCCATCATTGATCATGAACCATGCGATTGCTTCCTCTAATCTCTGACTGCTGTGTGACGTCGAGGGCGCTGATTTCCCGCGGGATGAGGCCCCGTGTTAATTAGACTGTTGGGAGATTTGAAATGGAATAATACGGTGAATTATTAACCAGATTCCAAGTTATCAGAATCCGTTTAATGTACCCAATGATGAAAGGTGCCATGGAATTAATTGTCATTTTCAGAGTTAGCTTATTCAATCCACTGTAATCAACAGAGATACGAAGCTCAGGTTAATTATTCAGTTATCAGTGTTGTCACTATTAACCCCACTGATCACCGTTGGGCCACCAACGTCCGTTATAATTGATCATGTGATCAGCGCTTTGTCCCAACTTGATTTCAAAATAGCATGCTGCAATTCACTGCAAGTCCACATGATCTGTCATTCATATTCAGAGTCTGATATGCTTGGGTGTCATATGGTGTACACATTACTATATTCCTGGGGGCGGGGTGGAGGGGAGGGGGGAAGCGGAATTGGAAAAAACAAAATTAATTACAGTTGTTCAGTTTATATCATTTTTCCTTGGACCTAGTGGAGCAGATTGACATTTATTTCAGAAAATATGAGTCCTGTAAAACTTGCATTTTTTCTGTTTTGTCTTTTTAGCTCATCTGGGCCGTGCGTCGTCCGTCGTGCGTAAACATCTTCTTCTCTGAAACCGCTTGGCCGATTAAGCTGAAACTTGGCATGCATGTTCCCCCCAATGAGTACATCAGAATTTGTTCATGCGGTGTCGATTCGATTTTAAATATAGCTGCCATGGCGGCCATCTTGAATTTGCCAGTGAAATTTTGTCATCATTATTTTTCGGTAACTACTTCATGGATCTTTCTCAAATTTGGTACACCGGTTCCCCTTTGGGTCTAGTTGTACAACATGTGTACTTTAGTCCAATTTGAATATCCAATATGGCCACCAGGTGGCCATCTTGGATTTCCCCATGAAACTTTGTTTTCACAATTTCTCAAGAACTACTGCATGGATCTTTCTCAAGTTTGGTACACAGGTTCCCCTTGGGGTGTAGTTGTGCAAGATACCTTTTGTAATCTGATTCAAAAATCCAATATGGCCACCAGGCGGCCATCTTGGATTTCCCCATGAAACATTGTTATTGCGATTTCTCAGGAACTACTACATGGATCTTTCTCTAATTATGCCCTCCCTCTAACTAGAGGGGGGGCATATAGCGATCGCTTTGTCCGTCCGTCCGTTCGTCTGTCCGTCCGAATTTCTTGTCCGGGCAATATCTCGGTTAATATTTGATGGACAGGATTGAAACTTGCATGGAATGTGGCCAGTGGCTCGTAGTTGTGCAGCGTAGAGTTTTTTCCGAGTTCTGGTATAATTTTCAAGAGTTATGGCCCTTTTTCTGAAATCTCTGTGAATGGGACTTGTCCGGGCTGGATCTTGTTTAATATTGTATGGATAAGTATGAAATTTGCATGATATGTGGTCAGTAACCCACAGTTGTGCAGCGTAAAGTTCCTCCACGTTTCGCTTATATTTTCAAGAGTTATGGCCCTTTGTTCCTAAATTCTCTGTGAATTGGGACTTGTCCGGGCTGGATCTCGGTTAATATTATATGGACAATTATGAAATTTGCAGGATGTGTGGTCAGTGCCCTGTAGTTGTGCAGCGTGAATTTTCTCCGCGTTTCGCATATATTTTCAAGAGTTATGGCCCTTTTTTCTTCAAATCTTTGTGAATTGGAACTTGTCCGGGCTGGATCTCGGTTAATATTGTATGGACAATTATGAAATTTGCAGGATATGTGGCCAGTGCCCTGTAGTTGTGTAGCGTGAAGTTTCTCCACATTTCGCCTATATTTTCAAGAGTTATGGCCCTTTTTTCTTCAAATCTTTGTGAATTGGATTTGTTACGGGCTGGATCTCGGTTAATATTGTATGAACAAGTATGAAATTTGCATGATATGTGGTCAGTAACCCATAGGTGTGCAGCGTGAAGTTTCTCTGTTTTTGGTTATATTTTCAAGAGCTATGGCCCTTTGTTTAAACCTAAGTGAATGGGATATATTTATTTGTCCAAGTTGGATCTCCGTCCATAACCGATTTGAACCAGGAAAATGGCTATATTATATGTTATTCTACATTCCAAAGCAGACAACATAGGTCCTGAAGTATGAAATTGCCCCAAAAACAGTGAATTGGGTGCAAAATTCAAAGTTCACTACTCGCTTCATAATTTCACCATAATATACTCCCAAGGAATGTAGGTCTCATAACTAGGTCACATTTTCGGATTTGGCGAAAGCCCTGGCGACCATCTTGCATCGAAGCATTGTATTATCACTTGTTGCTTGATACTTGGAATATGTATTATGTGAGGCATGGCAAAAAAGTGGCTGAAACAGAATTTTTATAATTATCCAAATTAGGCCTCCACCAACCAATGAAGAACAGAACAATGGCGGGGCAGTGTCGAATTAAAGTGGAAGGGGGGTGGGGGGCATACAATTGAGCAATCTCTGATTGCTTCCTTCCTGTGTTTGGTACACAGGTTCCCCTTGGGGTCTAGTTGTGCAAGATACCTTTTCCGCTCTGATTCGAACATCCAATATGGCCACCAGGTGGCAAAATTAATATTTAAAATGTTTTGATATTTTTACTTGTATTAGGGTACTCATACTTAACTGTGTTATAAAGCCAAATTGACAAATATAATAACATACAAATTGAATGAAATTATTTTTTTTGTATACATGTATTGTCCTTCATGTCTGGATTTACAAATGGGTGTATTTAATGGCCATACTCCAGGCCATTGGAAAGAAATCGCCAAAAATGGCTGTTATGATTTGGTTACATAGTCTGCCTTTTTGGTCCTATTCTTCCTTTAATTCACTTATTCTTTGGCCTGCTACATGTATGATTGCTGTTCCCAGAAAAAACCCAAGCAGCCTACATGTACTTTGGTTCTTTCACATGCAATTTAGGCTTTTCAAATCAATGAACTCCTCATTCGATGAAGTGTTTTGCTGCCTCTGGTGGATTCGAGGTAATTTAAGAGAGAGAATCTGTTCACACAAGGGGTTTAGTGGCTCTTACACTGGTGATATTTATGTTATCTTCAAGGATACATTGCCAGGTTAAAAAGTTCCCTGCACATTTATTGTTCCCCATAGGCCAGATGTTTACCAGGTTCATCTCTCCCTGCTTTATAGAAACAACAGAGCATCATGGGATATCTCCCAGTTTTCAAGCACTTGATTGGTCAATTCAAATTTTCAAACAGAAATACTGTATTTTCATTGGCTGCTGGATACAATTGGGAGAATATCCAGACAATCATATACTTTCTGTAATGGTTAGATACAACTCATTACTGCTGTAATTCTCTGTACATGTATGTGTAGACATGAACATGTACATGTACCCCTGCACAAGATCACGATTACTTCAGTAAAATCCTCTAATGATTCAATCACCTAATTAAAATTCAATCACCCCGAATATTGTGGACAAAATTAAATCCATCAAATTGTATTAAATTTGATCACCCTCTGAAATCATTAAAATAACAAAGAAATATAGGATTATATGCATAATTTGGACCATCAACTTCTTGTTCTAATTAATTTGATCACTGCCTGATTTTAAAGTGGGAAATTTCTTTTTCTTTGATTGATTTATTAGAGGAATGAAGGTGTGCCATGATGTACTTGTTTTTTTTTTTACACCAATTCAATTTTTATGCAGGCATACATGTATGCACAGAACTTGCCTTAATATATTAATTCGCCAACTTTCTTCAGAATCTGAGGTGTTCACCTATGAACCAATCAGAACTTGAGCACACACCAGATTTAAAGGGTGTTATCATAAGTACATGTAGCAGGAGTTGAAATGTTAAGGAACGATTTCTACTGGTCTACTCCCAACAGTAGCCCTGTGGAGATTCCAGAGATTGACCTGAGATGTCGTTGTGCACACCACAGGTCATGGTAAGAATAGGCCTCGCCTCCTCAGAAAGTTTGTCGTAAGAGGCGACTAACTGAGGCACCTGTGGGGTTCCCCAGTGTGAAAAAGAATAGGACCCCACCCGTGTGGTTCCCGGGTGTGAAAAGGAATAGGACCCAACATCGTGATATGACTGAAATATAGTTCAAAGCGGCGTTAAATCATATTCACTCACTGATTCACTCCCAACAGTAGCCTGAATGTGCTAATGATGGAAAATAATACCAGGTCTGCTTCCACAAAGGGGAAGATTAATTTCTCCACATGATGACTTTACATGGCCAGTCCTATTAATCAGATCATAGTTAGTTATATCATCACTATATAGCCGAAATACTGCTGAACACGGCAATAAACCTACCCACTAACTCACTGATACAAAATAATTATGTTACAATAATGGTGCATAAATAAATAAATATGAGAAATAAAAAAATATTGCAGAACATGGGGACCTGATTAGTTTAATTTGTGTATAATTGATAATTATTTAAATAATCTTGGCAGTTTCCTACATTCAGTTCAAAGAGATTTGAGCCAAGATGAAATAACCATGAATATTTTTTTAAGACCAGGCTACCTGTAGGTCTCTTGCTAAAAGCACATGGACAGGTGTTAATTTCGACCCCTGCATAGTGGGTCATTTCCTGTAATACATGTATAGAGGTAGAGATGAAACGATATTTTTAGATTAACCAAACATGTTCTTAACTCACTCTATGACTCATTTGGCTCAAATTCAAACTGATTCGAGGTCAATAATGTCTTGGACGTCCTGGGGATTAACCAAACCAGTTCTTAACCCACCCTATGACTCATGTGGCTCAAATTCAAACTGATTCGAGGTCAATAATGTCTTGGACGTCCTGCCTTGTGTTGAGCACAACTGGTGAGCTATCCTGAAAAAAAAATCTAAATAAAGTTAACAATATAATATGGTTGAGGTCCTTTTATTAATGCTCTCGATTATTGAATAAAAATTATGTCGGAATACATGTACAACTGGAAAGGGAAATTTATTAACCTGGAAAACTGGAATTTTGTTTGATTGTAAATTATGTATGAACCTTTGTTCATCTTAATGAGAAAAAGCTCAGCGCACTCCCAGATTACAATGGTATAGACCTCCTATGAAACAATTACTTTGAAGTAAACATTCAGATTTGAACCACATGTAGATTCTTCTAGGTGTCATGGTTAAGTGATATTTTGACCCCCATGAGGTATGGTTGAGGTGCCAAAAATTAAATGTTACATATGAAAGAAATTTGTCTGTTGGCATACCAGTATTGATCATTTTGATAAGAAAACACAGGTCTACTTTTCTCTGAAAACATATATGCAGGTCGACAAGATCCCTCAAGAGTTTTATACGCAATAAACTGAACAAAGAATCAGACTCAATACCATGCAATTATTATGAGTATCCAACAAAATATTGTACTTATGCCAATCAAAATATTTCTTTTGTAAGTAATATTTCATTTTTGGCACTCAACCACACCTCATGGGGGCCAATATTTCGCTAAACCACGTCATATCTTTTGAAACTGAGGGAATGGTGATGGTGTTACATATATCTCAAGTTCGTAACCATACTAGAATGAATTGGTGGCAATAGATTACTATACATGTACCTGATGGTACGGTAATAAGTCTTGTCTTTTTGGCTCTGTATCAAAGCAATTCACCTCGTACAATGTTATTGGTATAAACAAGCCAGTAATTTCCTGTCTCTGATGGAGTGGAAGTAGTCAGATAGTGACAGACTACCTGGTCTTACCGGAGATTAACGCTAATACCCCCTGCCAGATTCCCTCCGAGTGAATGTGAAATCTGTCACATAGCCTGTTTAATGGTGATGATTGGTGTGTCTGGTTGGGGGCACAGTTATTCACATGGATGATGTTGGCAATTAGTTTCACCAGAAATAAGCTTATCCGGCAAGTTCTTCGAAAACTCAGTCGTAGGCCAAGAATGGGGGCTTCCCCATATCTATCTGAAGTGGAGTGTGCAGTGAGGTGTGGCTCTCTCCGAGCCTCACCTGCAAATATCTGGGTAGGAAATTTTCATTTGTTTTTAATTAGTGATAACTGGTATAAATTACACTACAGCCAGCAATTAAGTTCCCCTTCTTTCGCGAACCATTCGCGAACGGTTCGCGAAAGAGCGAAAGATGTGCGAAAGTAACGCGAAAGCGTGCGCGAAACATCGACAATGTTATCTAGCGAAAGCAATTTTTTTTCAAAAATGGATGTTTCTTTCGCGAACGTATTTTGCGAAAGTATGTTTCTTTCGCGAACGATTTTATCTTTCGCGTACCGTTTTTTGAGTGGACAAGAGTGGTTTACGTTTGACCGACTAGATTTTCCAGAGATATTAAAGATGGCGCCGTCTGCGAGTGTGCTGCATCTGTCCCGTATACCTTGGCGAATGCGGGTTAGCATTGCTTACATTTTGGGACCCCTATTCTCTTGGTCGACTAGCAGAATACGGACAGCACTGGTTAATCATGGATATCGGATTATTCCGTCTTTAAAGTCAATCCGCCTCTTGTGCAATCGATACCAGTAAGTGTCATATCTGTTCAATGAAGTGGCGGTCTAATTGAATCTTAGCGTTACGGCTGCTACCTACCGTGTCATATTTCGTATCCTTTTGTTATTATTCAATCAAGTGCCCTTTGTTATTCAATTTTACCGAGATGTATGTTTCTTCTTTCTATTACAATCAACTTTATATTAGATCTAAAAACATAATTTTATATGCTCTAAATTGGGGTAGGGAATGAAATCTTTCGCAACGTCTGCACGAAAGTGCTCTCGCCAAGGTCCGCGCGAGAAGGTCACAGCAGGTCTTCAATTTCACATTCCGGTTTTCTCATGCAAATAGTGAATGCTTTATGCAAGAATTTCGTCCATTCATGCTAGATCTTTGTTCTATTTGCGTTTCACGATAGGATCTGTTATGAACTGTTTATAAGATTGAGCGATATGAGAAAAAAAAAAAGTTATTCAAAATTGTTTAATAATATTTTTTATCAGAATATTTTATATATTCTTCTGTGCTATCGGTAAAATTATCTTGCATTCTTCTCGTTTGTTATCACATTAGTCCAGACAAATTTTTAGTATTATGTAAATAATTAGGAAGAATGGTCTAATAAGTTGTTTCTCCAGGATATCTTCCGTACATAAGCGACAGGTTTCCGCAACACAATTGTATTGAGGACGGAAAACATCTTTGGAATGTACCTTGTACGCCTCGATGAGAAAGAATCTTTTTTTATACCATCCAGGATAATATTAATTAAGTATTTTATAAACTATTTTTCCTTTTGATAGACCCACCCGATTACATTTCGATTTTTGATTGATTGAAATTGTAGTCCCCTTCCCATTCGGATTTCGCGGCCCATCAACTCAATGTTCTATTCAAATTTCACGGTACATTTCTTCGTTCATTTAAGATCTTTTGCAGCGCTAGATATTAAAATAAATAATTAAATAACAATGAGAGAGCAGAGGGAGATATAAATGGAAGTACTAAAGATTTCATTTCAAGATATGTGATATTTTATATTTTCTCATGTCTCGCAAAACGGAATTCATTTTTTGTTAATTTGAGCTCTAGGCTTAAAATAAAGTGTTACTATTATTATATTGGTAATATACTCTAACTTCGTAATGGGGATTAGATCAGCATGTACCCCATGTGAAATGTTGTATTATTTTATTCCGTTGTTATGTATTGCGGGGGGGGGCTCTTTAATTCTGAGTAAAAAAAAAATTAATTCGTCTCACAAACAAACAAAAGCCGCAGACTATAACCAGTCCTTTCATTCTGAAAATCGCACCACAATGGTTAGAGCTGATCACCGGGCTGATTTATTTTACGGGGCTGATCAATACCAAAGTGCCTGCTTTTACAAACAAACAATATCAGACAGCCCCGTCAAAATGCAAGGCCTGTATAACAGAATCTTGGGACAACAAGCCATGTAGTTGTTATTATAGTATTTTGAAAATCAATTCATCTGTAATCACAAATTCGGTAGACTATGGAAGTGAACAGTAGGTGATCACACTTTAAGAGCACCGCACGAGTAGAACTGCGTGGTACGGCTGTTTTCAGGGGCATAGCTCTGCAGGGTCAAAGTTCGCACATTTGGACCACGTGGGGCGTAGAGAAAAAGTATAGAAAAAGACATTTCTTTATCTTTCTATACAAATTACAATCAGTACATTTTATAAACATTTAACTATACGGGTTTGTGAGCCATTCTGTCAGTCATCCAACTTTATTTACGGGCAAACATGTACGGCCGATTAAAGTTTAACTGCAGCAGCGGGCAGTCCACTTCGCTCACTCCGTCCGTTCATTCTGTTTCGGTTTATTTCGTTCCGGTCAAACTCCGTTTATATTCCGGTCATAATTCGTTCCGGTTTAAAACTTCTGCGGTCAACTTTTAATAACTGAACCGAAACGAGTGTAAACATTAACGCAATTGGCTCTGTATTCACATGTCAAGCTTAAACATTTTATTGACTACTGGCTTCTTTCGCGAAAGATATCTTTCGCGAAAGATAGATACAATCACGAAAGATGAAGACTTCATTTCTCAACTTATCTTTCGCGTACATGCTTTCGCGCACGCATATGCGAAAGCAGTGCGACAGGTCCGCGTGAGCTCCCGCGAACGGTTCGCGAAGGGTTCGCGAATTTGCGCCACTTAATTGGTGGTCGTACTGTAGCTAAACATGCATTTGAATTACCCCTTTATTTGAAGAAAGGACCATTAAAGGTGAAATGCAAAGGTTTTTAAATTCTTCATTTTACATTTAATATAGGTTGAAGAATGATAGAAACACCAGAATGTCTACTTCACTCGAATTAATTTGAATTATCTTGTCTGCTAGAATCTTTTTAAAAGTTGGTACTCCTAGCCCAGCTGAATTCAGATTTAAAAAATGTCATCGCTAATGTTTCCTTGATTGTGATGTCATGTCAGATCAGCTGCCCGGAGACTGAACATTACAAGTATTGACGACCGGCCAGGTGGTCTGATGTGATGTCACAAACCAGCCTCAAACAAGGGAAGATAAGCGATGTGGATTTCATTTCTGAAATCAGCCGGGCTTTAGATACCAACTCAAAGCACTTTTCAAAAGCTTCCAGAAGACAAAATACTTACCTGTATAATATGAAATATAATTAATGAAATAATAATAAAATCAAATGAAGTAGTTAGGCGGACATTTCAATCATTAAATCACCCATGAAGAATATGAAAACCTTTGCATTTCACCTTTAAGCTTTATATCATAATGACTAGTTTGGCAACTTTAAGTTGAAAATATGTCAGATATCGCTGGTTAGATATTGATCCACGTTGGAGCATAGGAAGAACCAAAAATCAGCTATCCAGAAAACCACAGGAGAAGCCCAGAGGGGGTCAGGCCTCACACCTGAATGTCCCACATTTTTTGTTGCCTGTTTGCAAAAACTAAAACAATGAAAATTCACTGTTTCAAATTTAGCTTCGTGTATCTTGAGCTTCATATTATTTGCTAGAATATCAACCTCTGGCAAAGCTACTTAGGAGATTGATGCCATTTTGTTTGCCAAGAGCTCATGGAATGTGTCGATTGTCGGACAAGTTCTTTTCTGATCATATGCTCAGTGGCTTCAGAATGTATGACATGATTCCAGAAGATGTGTTAGGGGTCCAGGTAATTTCTGAATTTTGGTGAATCAAGTGCTTGGTTGATAAGACTCATTGAGTGTTTTTGCATTTCATTAGCAGAGTAAATTATTGTAAAATTGTCACGGTCTCGACATTTGATCGGACTGGAAGTACTTGATTTCAAGCCGAGTTTTTTTTTTATACTCAAATTTTTCTGCTCTGGGGTATGGGTGGAGTGATTACATGTAAAGGTTATCTTTAATCAATGTTTTTAATAAAATAGAGTACAAATTATGTATGCAACTTTTTGTTTGATCTTCCATCATCAATGTGAAGTTTAATAATAATAATGGCTTTGTTCACTTTATGGTAGAACAGTAATGCTAAGGAATTAATGTGATCTTGTTAAGTTTGAAGAGATCAAAATGACTCTTTCTTGGATAATCCTTCATGAACATTGGGAATGGATATTTTTTCCATCCTGCGATTGTTTTGTTTCTTTTTACTCGGCAAAGTGAAACTCTGAAGAAACTGAAAGACGTAACACATGATGAAAAGACCTAGTATGAAAGGCTATCGTTACCTCCAGCAGCTAAAGGTTAAAAAATCTATTTTGAGTATCCAGTGCAATCTCTTAGTCACCAGTGTCTGTAGAGCCTAATTTTCAAAATTCATTTTTTTTTTGTAGTTTTGGTTAGGTTTTTGTTAGAGTAGGGTTTTGCTAGGTTGTGTTTGTTTGGGTCATCGTCGCTGTGTGACCAATAAGATTAGGCGTGACGTTAAACTTCAAACAACCAACCAAACCAACTGTTAGTCAAAGCATTGATGTGCATGTATTTACACCACGTGCCAGGCATATACTTCATTTAGGATATTGATCTTTGTTTGAAGGAACCAGCATGTTCGATGATCCGTTCAAATTTTCTTCCGCCTCGTCTGCTTTTCCTGGCTGACTTGCCTCCAATCTCTGTCGCTTAATACACAATTTCTATTTCCTGTCCACCGTTTGCATGTTCGACGACTTCCATGGTGAACCATGTTTTAATCTCCTGGGAGCATGGAACTAATAATGGCAAGTATGTGGATCCCGAATGATCCATACTCATGAATCCGGCAACAAACATTACAAGAGATACAAAGCCAGTTTAAGAGGCTGAAATTCGTTCATGACAACACCAAGCATGCTTATATACTCATGCAAGCTCACAAAGGATTGAGATCGATGCAGATCATCATTTGATGTACTATGAACTTTCTTTTCCAAAGTGACAACAAAAGTGATTTCCCGAAGCCCATTGGTTCAAGTATTGTTGTTGAGTGTTATGTAACACGTGCTTGTCAAAATCAATATAGACTTGTTCCTCATTATAACATGGTTCATTTTAAAGTGGGTTTCAATATAGCGGCCACCTAGGCCCCCCAATATACACACGTAAGTTCCTCAAAGGTGAAAACATTGTGACCAGAGCGATATGGTACCGTAACAGTGACTACATCGTCACCATAACGATACCGTGGCAGTACCGTAGCGGACACACCACCACCGACGGCCCGCTTTGGTACCGCCATGGTACCGTTACGGTAAAGACAGTCACCGGTATGATACCATACTGCTCCGGCACACAATGTTTTCACCGACTTTTGCAGAAAATTGCAGGCAAGCAATCAACAGTTCTTCTGAATTAGATTTTCAAGCAGTCGATAACCACATGTTCGAAGCAATTCAATTCCAATTTCTTTGTATCATAGAACTGTACCGTACCGTGCATTGTGTACAGCGGTATTCTAGAAATTGAGTTTAAATAAGGTTAAAATAAAAAAAATCATTTCTAATAAGGCTTTTTTTCTTCGTTCTTTAACTTTGTTTTTGCTTCATTTCATCCTATTGCCAGTACAATTTTAAATGAGGAACTGTGAAAAAGTTGACATTAAAGAAATATATTTTTATCATTTAGAAAGTAATCATATAACAGTATTTTCGTTATTTTGGGATAACACTATCTTGGAATAGCACAAATTCTAGTGATGAAAAATTGGTCGAGTCCCGTACGGGATCCAGCTGAATAGATATATTTTTATCAATAGAAAGTGATCGTATAACAGTATTTTCGTTATTTTGGGATAACACTATCTTGGAATAGCACAAATTCTAGTGCTGAAAAATTGGTCGAGTCCCGTACGGGATTTGAACCAGCGACCCCAGATGCCGGCGTACTGTATGTTCGCTTTCAAGACTACTGGTCTGCTACCTCCTATTTTTGTGGGAGGCCCATTGGCCGA
>JAVTVY010019040.1:0-80097 GCA_036873755.1 Hanleya hanleyi | reverse complement strand
TTCAAAATTGAAAGGATATGTGATGTTTGCATATGAAAGACTCCGTTGTGTGTGACTGTAATAAAGCCAATTTTTTTTTTCACTCAGAACCTGCCAAATCAGATTTTTCTTGAAGTTTAGATACTGAAATATCCCCTTAAAAAAAAAATGACATATTCAGTTGCATAAAAATGGAGATATGATTGATCAAATTGTGCTCCCCGGCTGATTTTGGTATTTTGAGGGTCTTTTCATGGAGAATTTTCTCCTGCAGCAAAATACGACGCCTCAAACCAAAACCATTCCTGGTTCTTTCCAATAAAAAAACTAATATATTCTGTGGTAAAATTATTTTGGTTTGAGGTGTCATATTTTTGCTATATGAGAAAATCCTCACTGTAAATGCCCCAAAAATACCAAATCAGATCAGGGAGCACATTTTGATCAATCTTATATCCATTTTTATGCAATGGAGCATCACACAATTTTTTCGAGGCTGATATTTCAGTATGTAAACTTCATGAAAAATCTGATTTGGCAGGTTTTGGATTGAAAAAAAAAATTCAGCTTGATTAACATTGCACACAAGGGACTTATTCCCATATTGTCGTCACATATTCTTTGATTGGCTGTTCGAAGAAAGTTTACATTTGCTGTTTGAAAAGCAATACAACCACTGCTTTCCATATTTGGAGATGAAAGGAAAATCTCGCTGCAATCTTGATTAGCTGTCTATAACATGTATCCCTTTCAGTAGATGAGTAGGGAAATGAAGGAACATGCTTCACTTGATATGTGAATATGGGAGTGTCAATAGTCATGATAGTAGTGGTGTAAAACTACATGTAACATAATTAGCAGGTTCAGAATTTCTTGAGGAGAATTTAGCTGAATATTTTGGTGTTGCATCACTGAAGTTACTGTCTTTCTTTCTATCTTTTCATATCAGTTAAATTTCCCTTGGCATCAAATCTTGAAGCTGAAGGGCACTTTGTCCTAGGTACTGTGTAGCCAATCAAGATTGGAGCTGATCAACATCATGCAGCAGGGTGTTTCTTTGATCTCCAAATATGGCAAGCAGTGGTTGTATTGATTTTCAAATGAAAAATGTACCTTTCCTTCAAATACATGTACTAGCCAATCCAATTTGAGGAGTTCATACATCGGCACTATGAGTCTCCGAATATCGACCCAAAAATATTTATTAATCTACGATATCGCCTACATGTATTCCAAAATTCTGAAAAGAAACGATCATATTTTGTTCAGTCAAGTACATGTTTTGTTCGATATGGGGGTGTGTGAAGAGGTGTAATATCGTTCGAATGTGTCGCGTACCAAAATTGAGGTCAAAGGTCAGAGGTCAAAGGTCACTGTTGCCTAAAATCAGGAAATCATTTATCATTGACAGTTTTCTATCTACAGTTCTAATTTTTGGTGAGTGGATGCCCTAGGGGAGAACGATGTGTTGCGTATGAAATGTAGGTCGAGGTCAGAGGTCAAAGGTCAGTGTGACGGAAAAATCAGGAAATCATTAAAATTTTCTAATTTTTTATGAGCGGATTCAAAAAGGGGAAACGAGGTGTCGCATACCAAAAATGAAGGGCAAGGTCAGAGGTCAAAGGTCACTGGCCTAAAAAACGGGAAATCACTGAAGTGTTCGTGTCCGGTCTATATCTGTGAAAGTTTTCTATCCACAGTTGCAATTTTTTGTGAGTGGATACGCTAGGTAGAGACGATGTGTCGCGTACCAAAATTGAGGTCGAGGTCAAAGGTCACTTGCCTAAAATCAGGAAATCATTTATCATTGACAGTTTTCTATCTACAGTTCTAATTTTTGGTGAGTGGATGCCCTAGGGGAGAACGATGTGTTGCATATGAAATGTAGGTCGAGGTCAGAGGTCAAAGGTCAGTGTGACGGGAAAATCCGGAAATCATTAAAATTTCTAATTTTTGATGAGTGGATTCAAAAGGGGGAAACGAGGTGTTGCATACCAAAATATAGGTCAAGGTCGAAGGTCAAAGGTCACTGACCCCAAAATCAGGAAATCATTAAAAATAAGTTTTTTTGTGTCAGTAGATGCATGAGGGGGACACGATGTGTCACATACCAAAATGTAGGTCAAGGCCGAAGGTCAAGGTCACTGTGACCCCCAAAATCATGAAATAATTTAAAAATCATGATGTTTTTGTGTCCATTGATACACATCCTCGTGAGCCAGTTTATCGATCGATCTGTTAGGATCGATACACTGGCTTGGTTAGTTACCCATATGAGTTCTGGATATAAATAGATCAAGAGGTTTCCTCTAAATCAACCCAATCAGTGAACGCGCTAAGCCAGTTGATTAGGCCAATCCGCTGCTAGGTATGAGATATGACAGGATTGAATTTTGTTGTGGACTCAACTGCTTTGATGTCAAGTTGAAATCAACATCGGAAGTCAAAGCAAAAACCGCAAGCTTGGGATACCGACACGCTTATTCAAAACAAGTGCGGTGGATGAAATGTACGAGATTGTATAATGGAGGCGTCGACTCAAGAACTCATTCAAAAGACAAAAAATGTCAAGGTAAACCCTCTTCAAGGATTTAGGATTTACCTGGACTTGTGAAGATGATTAAGATATGATAAGACAATGTGTCGTGTACCAAAATGTAGGTCAAGATTAAAGGTCAAGGTCACTGTGACCCAAAAATTTGAGATCCTTAAAAATAACCTTTTTGTGCCAGTAGATACATTAGAGGGACATGATGTGTTACATACCAAAATGTGGGTCAAAGATCAAGGTCACGGTGACCCCAAACTCAAGAAACCATTAAAAGTCACATTTTCATATACCTGTCGAAGACGAGATCATGTAATGCGATGTTGCATTCTGTCCATTCACCCATTAACATTAGTTGTCCATGCGATATCTCTAGTTTCAAGGTATGGATTGATACCAAACTTTGGGTATAGCTTACTCGCATTGCAAAGAGAGATCAATTTGTCAAAAGTCAAGTTTAGCTGCCTATATGTGTTAGGTTGGAATATTCAGACTTGTCTCCCCTACATGTATATGGCATATGTCCTGTGGAGTTGTCTCATGTTTGATACATGTAAGAAATGGCTACATTTACTTAAATTGTTGTGGCGGGTGGTTGGTGGGTGTCCGGTGGGCACAGGTTCCTGTTGCTTCAATGCACTTGGCTGAGAAGCAACAGGAACTTGATAATGTGGTGTCTAGCACTGTAATATCACTTGTCTTTATTGCACCATGTAAGCGTCTTGTCTGCGTCTTGTGCGTTGTCTTCAGTGTTTTATGGGGTGGATGGAGGGTGTCTGGTTCCATGCTGCTTCAAAGATTTCTTCTTTGAAGTAGCAGGAACACAACTGGGCTGGGTGGTGCTTAGTTGGTTCGTCGTGATATAGCTGAAATATTGTTGAAAGCGACATTAAATTCTATTCACTCACTCCTTAAATTGTTGTGAAATAAAAACCGTACATTTACTAATTTAATGGGGAGAGGGGTCCTTTATGAACTTTATACCTGTTTATTAACTCAAGAACAAAGGTTTACTTCATCGCTTTCTTCACATCCTTCTACCTTCATGGAAAATTTTCTCGCCTGAAAGGAATCCATTTGAAAGAAAACTACTATTTTCTTGTGTTTGACTATTGTCGATTTCAGTGTGGGAGATGTGAGCTCTCGACTCTTGTTCCAAGGTCACCTAGTTACCAAGAGTTCAGCCTATTTTAGTTTATCATTCAATATAAGATGTGATGTAACATTCTCAGAAGCATAAAATCGTAGACCTTTCTCTGGATTGCTAGCTACCAATTCGGATCAAGGCCATTAACAATCTAGAAATTCAGACCAGTGTAATTCCAGATATACGGGCGTATATTGAAGCCCCTTGGGCTCTTGTTCAGATTTTAATTGTAAATAACTAGTATTCTGATCGAAAGATTGAACAACTCGTTTCCCTTTTACCCATACTGGCAAACATTTATTTTCCATTCACAGTTTCACTACCATGACTACACGTGTACATATATATAGACTTGCGCCAAATCATGTTTATGTGGAAATTGTGTTCCTCTGATCATTCCATTTCTGGGATGGAAAAAAAAAACTGGGAACTAAACATCTATCATCCAAGCCATATGGACTATGCTATTTTTTTTAGCTCTTTAAATTTGCCTCGTTTAATTAGTCTATACTTTATTGAGAGATTTGAAGTAAGGGCAGTCCTGGAACTGGTAGATGTTGAAACTTCATCTTGTCATGATTTGATGATCTGATGAGATAAGGCTAAATAATATACACATTATTGTGATCTTGAACTAGCACTGGAACATTACATTAATTGCAGACATGTACACGAGATAAAAATTACATATTTTTGATCTACAATGTAGTAAATCTTGAACAAAGATCTGTGGTATATTAATCCCAATGATTAAAGCAAAGACATATCAATTGTTGAACTATTAAAGGTTATGAAAAACCTGTCCTGCAATTATGAGGGATTCAATCATGTCATTTACTCTGATTAACATATCTGTGGTTCTTCGCCCTTTGGGGCTTCTGGGGATTGACCCGGAGTATCGTAGTGCGTCTCCCATGTCATGAGATTGACCTGGGGTGTTGATGTTGTGACGTTAAATCATATTCACTCATTCACTCTGTGGTTGTTCATATGCATGTTTAGAAATTTGTCTTGATGCTGTTGAAAGTTGTGTTGAAAGTGGTCACAGACTGTCCAATGGCGCTTGAACCAAAAGTCATTTTGATTTCAGTATTCGTGGTACTAAGAACTATATGTGTTATATATTTTACAGGTATGGAACTTGACTAACTGTAAACTGAAGACCAACCATCACGGTCATAATGGGTTCCTGAATTGTGTGACAGTCTCTCCTGACGGCTCTCTCTGTGCTTCAGGTGGTAAGGTGAGAGACTACAACTGTTAAAACTCAAACCGTGGTTATTTTTTTTCACGAAAGTCTCTTGGCTAATATCTTTAATTTCTTTTGCCATATGTGCACCATGTTGGGAGTTTGGGGTGGAGGGGGTCACGGATGACATTTACCGGTGGTAAAGTGTGAAAAGAGGTCCTGTTTATGGCATGAAATTCAATTGCCTGATAAACTTCGCCATCCTGAAATTGATGCCCTTCACCATCCTGAAATTGATGCCTTTACTGAAAAAATAAAAAAATAAAACTGAACAGAAGCCACAAAACAATTAGCTGCATAGTCTCTCATGCTGGGGATGTACAAAACTAGTGTAGGGGTATTCCTTTTATTGCCGAAAGTTATTAAACATTTACCATGTCTAAATCCCCAGCGATCCCCTTTGAAGTTATAACCCTGTCTGAACATTGTATGCCATTAACTCCGACAGATAATTATCACCTTGTCTCTCCCGGATTGTTTTATAGGACGGCCTTGCCATGCTGTGGGACCTAAATGAAGGGAAACATCTGTACACACTGGAGGGAGGGGAGATAATCAACTCACTCTGCTTCAGTCCAAACCGATACTGGCTGTGTGCTGCCACTGGCCCCAGCATCAAAATCTGGGTATGTACAAGTATCATTGTAAGGGGTGTGAATCCTCCATGAAAACGATTTCTTTGAATTTACATGGGAATTATTTTTTCAGAGATTGACCCTCCCTCGCATTTGCCATCCAGAGAGCATTCTAGCACCGCTTGCAGGTTGTCCAATAATCAGGTCTTGTGCACTGAAAATAGCAGGGTTGAGACATTTCAGTTTTAAAACTGATTTCAGCTTTTTACCCCTCGGCCAAAATTTGGTCGAAGGGTATTGTCGTCGTCATGTACGTCTGTCCGTCTGTCCGTCCGTCCGTCTGTCCGTCACACCTTTCTCTTTACCAAGATATCTTCAGAACGACTTACCCTAGGCACACCAAACTTGCAGTGCACATCCGTATGCTTGTGACCCAGAACCCTATTGCATCTGGACCTGATTGGTTAGAAACTTTGGCGGCCATCTTTAATTTATGCGAAACCATCACAGCTTTCTTGTTACCAAGATATCTTTAGAACGACTTACCCTAGGCACCCCAAACTTGCACTGCACATCCATATGCTCATGACCCAGAACCCTATTGAATCTGGACCTGATTGGTTCGAAACTTTGGCGGCCATATTTAATTTATACGAAATCATTAATCTTGTGTATCTTAGGTACCATTTCTCTGTTCAGTGTGAAACTTGGTATAGATCATCGATGCATCAAGAAACTTCAAAGGAATGACCAAACCAGTTTTCCTGATTCGGTGAAAACCTTGGCGGCCATCTTTAATTTATGCAAAATCTTCAATGATATATATCTCTGATACCATTCAAGTGTTCTATACGAAACTTGGTATACAGCATCGATGTATCAAGAGATCTGCAATGTATAGCCACATCAGTTGTTCTGAGTGGCGGGAAGGATGGGCGGCCATCTTTAATTTATGCAAAATCATTAATGATCTCTATCTCTGATACTGTCCGAGTGCTCGATGTAAAATTTGGTATATATCATCGAAGCATCAGGCCATCCTTAAAAATATGTTTGTTGGCTGTAACCCGACCCTACCTCAGGAAGTTGGGTCGGTAGGTAGGTAATTTTTTTTTTTTTTTTAGATCAGGTTTTCCTTTTGGGGAGGCTGGAAGAGGTCAGTGTGATTTAGTTCAGATACTAAGCAGGTCATTTGAAATATTCTTTTTGTCTGGCAGCAAAATTATTTCAGTATAGAAAACTAGTTATCTTCAAGGTATAAAGCAAGATATTCTTAAATTCAGGCTTGTGTATCTGTTTTATTTCTTAGAAGACATCGACATCCTTGAACACATTCTTGACAATGACTTGACAATGACTAGTGACTAGCTGGTCAAAAAAAATAAATATATATACCACTACCAGACAAACTTTTGCCAAAATTGTGACAGGAAAGAAAAAAAATACAGAAGGTTGTTCATTATACCATTTGGAGTTGAGAAAATTACCTCAAATTAATCATTAACATCATTACTGCCCTTCCTCGTCGCAAATTTATGGTGTGCTTTTATTGAATACTTAGGTACTTCCTTTATTCAGATTAGAAATACATCGTAATTTAATTTACTGACAACAATGAGGCAAATACTAAGTTTCTAACCTGTGTCTTTTCGTGGAATTTAGTCCGAGGTGGAATTCTGACAAGCGTATTTGATGCCGACATCGGAACGTCAAAATTAAGCTGACGGCACCATCTAATTTGTCAAGACCGCTGAAGCCACCGACACTATATCCATGGCTTCATCAACATAGAGGGTTATAAAGTTTCCGTTAAACAACAAAGCAGTATAGATTTTCTGCATTTAGGCACACTGAAGTCTTCTCGGATAAAAGTAGAAATCCAAACATCGTTGTTGTTGTAACATCGTCAGTCTCAGAATCTGTCGGTGTACGGACCCACGTGGTGCATGGTGACAGTCCTAAACATGTCTACGTTCCAAGTCGATTCGCGACAGAGCTCTTTATGGCAGGTTTTAATAACCAACCGTTTTGAAATATTTTTTCCATCCTGTGTTGCTGTTGCCTCTCGATGTGTTTATTGTCCTCTCGTCCAAACCCAAACACAAAACAGAAGGGGGAACTTCCCGCCATATACACGTGGTCGACGAAAACTGCATTCCCCTACGGACTGGGCCATGGAGGATATGCCTTCAAAACGTGTGATATAAGCTCACATCGCGACTACTGGAGAGTGAAATCCTGCTTGCTTTTGCTAGGCGAACGTTTTACATACGTTTACACGAGCGAGGAGATAGGGGAGATAATTCTGACATTGCAAAATAAAATAAAAAGATGACCGGTCGGAAAATCGGCGAAAAAAGTTTCCAGTCGGCGGATTTTTGGACAGTCGGTCGGGTTACGCGCAACAAACTTATTTTTAAGGATGGCCTCAATAGACTTACGATAAATGACAGTTCCTCTGAGTGGCGGGAAGGATATGACAGTTCTGGCATTTCTGATTGGGCGGAACCTTGGCGGCCATCTTTAATTTATGCAAAATCTTCAATGATATATATCTTTGATACCATTTCAGTGTTCTATATGAAACTTGGTATCCAGCATCGATGTATCAAGAGACTTGCAATGAATAACCACATCGGTTCCTCTGAGTGGCGGGAATTCATCTTTAATTTATGCGAAATCATTAATGATCTATATCTCTGATACGGTTCAAGTGCTCAATGTAAAATTTGGTATACATCATCGATGTATCAATAGAGAGTTCTGGTTTTTTACCCCTCGGCCAAATTTGGCCTAGGGGTATTGTCGTCATCATGTACGGCTGTCCGTACGTCCGTTACCGCGATATCTACAGAACCGTTTCATGCATGGCAACCAAACTTGGTACATCTATTTATCTTCACGTAAATCAGAAGCCTATCGAAAATGAGTCATCTCGGACAATATTTTGCAGAGTTATGCCCCTTTTCACAAATAAAAATCCATTTATGATTTGTTATTGTGATAATTTCAGAACCGTTCCATATACAACATCCTAACGTGATACAGTTGTTTCTCTTGGACCTGAACTAGTGCCTATCAAAAATGAGTCGTCGGAAAGTATTTCGCAGAGTTATGCTCCCTTGTCTAATAAAAACTGCTACCGCGATATCTACAGAACCGTTTCATGCATGGCAACCAAACTTGTTACATCTATTTATCTTTACGTAAATCAGAAGCCTATCGAAAATGAGTCATCTCGGACAATATTTTGCAGAGTTATGCCCCTTTTTACAAATAAAAATTCATTTATGATTTCTTATTGTGATAATTTCAGAACCGTTCCATATACAACATCCTCACGTGATACAGTTGTTTCTCTTGACCTGAACTAGATGCCTATCGAAAATGAGTCGTGTCAGAAAGTATTTTGCAGAGTTATGTCCCTTGTCTAATAAAATCCGTTACCGCGATATCTACAGAACCGTTTCATGCATGGCAACCAAACTTGTTACATCTATTTATCTTCACGTAAATCAGAAGCCTATCGAAAATGAGTCATCTCGGACAATATTTTGCAGAGTTATGCCCCTTTTTACAAATAAAAATCCATTTATGATTTGTTGTGATAATTTCAGAACTGTTCCATATACAACATCCTAACGTGATACAGTTGTTTCTCTTGACCTGAACTAGATGCCTATCGAAAATGAGTCGTGTCAGAAAGTATTTTGCAGAGTTATGCCCCTTGTCTAACAAAATCCACTAATTCCTATGTTAAGTTTGCATATTATTTCTATTATCATGTTAGTATACTATCACATTTATTTATTGATTGGATGACTGATTTATTCATTTATTATGTCTCCCCCAACTATGTTGGGGGGAGACATCTAGTGTTTGTGCTGTCTGTCTGTCTGTCTGTCCGTCTGTCTGTCTGTCTGTCTGTCTGGATGGATGTCTGTCTCTCTGGATGGATGTCTGTCCGTCCCCTTGCCTTGTCTGCAAGATATCTTGAGAACTACTGGATGGAATTTCACCAAACTTGGATGGAAGCTTCATTGGGATAGCCCCCTCATTTGATTAGGTTTTGGTTTGTGTGCGTGCATTCATCCGTGTCCGGTGTCCGTCCGTCCGTCCATCTACTTGTACATGTATATACAGGCCTTGTCTGCAAGATATCTTGAGAACTACTGGACGGAATTTCACCCCACTTGGATGGAAGCTTCAGTGGGATAGCCCCCTCATTTGATTAGGTTTTAGTGTGTGTGCGTGCATTCATCCATGTCCGGTGTCCGTCCGTCCGTCCATCTACTTGTACATGTATATACAGGGCTTGTCTGCAATATATCTGGAGAACTACTGGACGGAATTTTACCAAACTTGGATGGAAGCTTCATTGGGATAGCGCCCTCATTTGATTAGGTTTTGGCGTATGTGGGTGCATTCATCCGTGTCCGGTGTCCATCCATCCGTCCATCTACTTGTACATGTATATACAGGCCTTGTCTGCAAGATATCTTGAGAACTACTGGACGGAATTTCACCCCACTTGGATGGAAGCTTCAGTGGGATAGCCCCCTCATTTGATTAGGTTTTGTTGTGTGTGCGTGCATTCATCCATGTCTGGTGTCCGTCCGTCCGTCCATCTACTTGTACATGTATATACACGGCTTGTCTGCAAGATATCTGGAGAACTACTGGACGGAATTTCACCAAACTTGGACGGAAGCTTCATTGGGATAGCCCCCTCATTTGATTAGGTTTTGGCGTATGTGGGTGCATTCATCCGTGTCCGGTGTCCATCCATCCGTCCATCTACTTGTACATGTATATACAGGCCTTGTCTGCAAGATATCTTGAGAACTACTGGACGGAATTTCACCACACTTGGATGGAAGCTTCAGTGGGATAGCCCCCCTCATTTGATTATGTTTTGGTGTGTGCGTGCATTCGTCCATGTCCGGTGTCCGTCCGTCCGTCCATCTACTTGTACATGTATATACAGGGCTTGTCTGCAAGATATCTGGAGAACTACTGGACAGAATTTCACCAAACTTGGATGGAAGCTTCATTGGGATAGCCCCCTCATTTGACTAGGTTTTGGTGTGTGTCCATGCGTTCGTCCGGTGTCCGTCCATCTGCTTGTACATGTATATACAGGCCTTGTCTGCAAGATATCTTGAGAACTATTGGATGGAATTTCACCAAACTTGGATGGAAGCTTCATTGGGATAGCCCCCACATTTGATCAGGTTTTGGTGTATGTGTGCATGCATCCATCCGTGCCCGGTGTCCGTCCATCCGTTCATCTACTTGTACATGTATGTACAATGAAAATCGCTTCTTTGTAATTAATATTTTTAGATACGCAGCTTTGTTTAAGATACTTATTGCTACATTAATTTTACAGCACTTTCCCTTAAATTATGTGCCCATTCAAGGCAAGGTGGGAGGTTGGGGGAGACGTATGTTTTTGCTCAAAAAAACAACCAGCATAGGCTTCATGCCAGAGCGGCAACTCAAGGGTCAAAGCGGAACCTCTAGTTTATTGATTGGATGACTGATTTATTGATTTATTCTCTTAGATAATGCAAAGAATGCTTGCAAATCTGTTTTGAAAATGACATACATGTGCCATTTAGTATACATGTACTGTATTTATCTAGCCATGTGTACTGTTGTTTTGGTGAGACATCGATACAGCTCTTTCAATTTATTCAAGAAACAAATTAATTTAAGGGGAGGAAAACTTTTTTTTTTTTCAAAAAAAGTACACTTACAATACCATGGGTAAATATTTCTTCCCACAAGCCAATCAATTGGTAGAGACACCCTTATTTTAATAGCTGGGGTTCAGAGCCGAGGGGTTTGGATAGCGCAGCTTCATGTCTGCTTGGGCGGAAACCTTGGTGGCCATCTTTAATTTATGCAAAATCTTTAATTGTCCCCCGCTACTTAGTAGGGGGGGGGACTTAGAAACACCGGTGTCCGTAATTCCGTGATTCCGTAATTCCGTAAGATTTTCTTGTCCGGACAATAACTCGTGAACAATTCAACCGATCAACTTCAAACTTGGGGTGTGCCTTGACATTGGCGAGAGGACGGTTGGGATTGTTTTTCAGCAATGTGCGTAATCCAATATGGCCGCCGTCAGCCATTTTGGATTATAAGCAGTACGATCTTAGATTTTCTTGTCCGGACAATAACTCGTGAACGATTTAACCGATCAACTTCAAACTTGGAGTGTGCCTTGACATTGGTGAGGGGACGGTTGGGATTGTTTTTCAGCAATGTGCGTAATCAAATATGGCCGCCGTCAGCCATTTTGGATTATAAGCAGTTCGATCTTAGATTTTCTTGTCCGGACAATAACTCGTGAACGATTTAACCGATCAACTTCAAACTTGGGGTATGCCTTGACTTTGGTGAGAGAACGGTTGGGATTGTTTTTCAGCAATGTGCGTAATCAAATATGTCCGCCGTCAGCCATTTTGGATTATAAGCAGTTCGATCTTAGATTTTCTTGTCCGGACAATAACTCGTGAACGATTTAACCGATCAACTTCAAACTTGGGGTATGCCTTGACATTGGTGAGGGGACGGTTGGGATTGTTTTTCAGCAATGTGCGTAATCTAATATGGCCGCCATCAGCCATATTGGATTATAAGCAATTGGATCTTAGATTTTCTTGTCCGGACAATAACTCGTGAACGATTCAACTGATCAACTTCAAACTTGGGGTGTGCCTTGACATTGGCCAGAGGACGGTTGGGATTGTTTTTCAGCAATGTGCGTAATCCAATATGGCCGCCGTCAGCCATTTTGGTTTATAAGCAGTACGATCTTAGATTTTCTTGTCTGGACAATAACTCGTGAACGATTTAACCGATCAACTTCAAACTTGGGGTGTGCCTTGACATTGGTGAGAGGACGGTTGGGATTGTTTTTCAGCAATGTGCGTAATCAAATATGGCCGCCATCAGCCATATTGGATTATAAGCAATTGGATCTTAGATTTTCTTGTCCGGACAATAACTCATGAACGATTTAACCGATCAACTTCAAACTTTGTGTGTGCCTTGACATTGGTGAGAGGACGGTTGTGATTGTTTTTCAGCAATTTGCGTAATCTAATATGGCCGCCGTCAGCCATATTGGATTATAAGCAGTTGGATCTTGTCCGGACAACTCGAGAACGATTCAACCGATCTACTTCATATGTGGGGAGTGCCTTGACATTGTTGAGAGGAGGATTAGGATTGTTTTTCAAGGACGTGCTTGATCCAATATGGCCACCATCAGCCATACTGGATTTCATTGGATTTTAAGCAGTTTGATCTTGTCCGGACAATAACTAAAGTACGATTCAACTGATCTACTTCAAACTTGGGGAGTGCCTTGACATCGGTGAGAGGACGGTTTGCATTTTTTTTTCCAGCGATGTGCATAATCCAATATGGCCACCGTCAGCCATATTGGATTATAAGCAGTTGGATCTTAGATTTTCTTGTCCGGACAATAACTCGTGAACGATTTAATCGATCAACTTCAAATTTGGGGTGTGCCTTGACATTGGTGGGAGGACGGTTGGGATTGTTTTCCAGCAATGTGCGTAATCTAATATGGCCGCCGTCAGCCATATTGGATTGTAAGCAGTTGAATCTTGTCTGGACAATAACTCGAGAACGATTCAACCGATCTACTTCATACCTGGGGAGTGCCTTGACATTGTTGAGAGGAGGATTAGGATTGTTTTTCAAGGACATGCTTAATCCAATATGGCCACCATCGGCCATACTGGATTTCATTGGATTTTAAGCAGTTTGATCTTGTCCGGACAATAGCTGGAGTACGATTCAACTGATCTACTTCAAAACTTGGGGAGTCCCTTGACCTTAGTGAGAGGACAGTCATGTATTATGTTATATGGATGTGCATAATCGAATATGGGTGCCATCTGCTGTATTAGATTATGTTAAGCTCATCAGCGATATCTCCATTTTCAAATCATACTCTTATCAATGATATGAGATATCGACTCCAAAAAATCGACCATAGAGGTCCATGGCCCCCGCAGCAGCAGCGCCAGTTATGGTGGATGTAATCCACCATAACTGGTGCTGCTAGCATGGACCTCTATGGTCGATTTTGATGTTTATCTTTGATACCATTTCAGTGTTCTATATGAAACTTGGTATACAGAATCTATGTATCAAGAGACTTGCAATGAATAACCACATCAGTTTCTCTGAGTGGTGGGAAGGATGGGCGGCCATCTTTAATTTATGCGAAATCATTAGGGATCTCTATCTCAGATAATTTTCAAATGTTCGATGTAAAATTTGGTATACATCGTCGATGCATCAACAGACTTATGTAATGAATACCGGTTTCTCTGATTGGACGGAAACGTTTGAGGCCATTTCTAATGGCAAAATTTTTCATAATCTGTATATTTGTTACTTGACTGCTTGGTGTTCCTGAAGTCTTGCTTCAAATTGAATACATTATGAATGGCTGGCGCCCAGAGCCGAGGGGTTTTCTGATGCGCAGCTTCGTATTTATGAAAGTTGGTATACATCATCGATACATCCAGATACACTTTGAATTGGGACCTGATTGACCGAAAACCTTGGCGACCATCTTTAATTTATGCAAAAACTTTAATGATATATATCTGATATCATTTCAGTGTTCTATACGAAACTTGGTATACAGCATCAATGTATCAAGAGACTTTCAATGAATAACCACATCAGTTTATCTGAGTGGCGGGAAGTATGGGCGGACATCTTTAATTTATGCGAAATCATTAATGATCTCTATTTACTGTTCAAATGCTCGATGTAAAATTTGGTATACATCATTGATGCATCAAGAAACTTATGTAATAAACCGGTTTCTTTGATTGAATGGAAACCTTAGGGGTCATTTCTAATTGCAAAATTTTTTGATAACCTGTATATTTATAACTTGACTGCTTGGTGTTCCTGACATCTTGGTTCAAATTGAATACATTATGAATGTACCCAGAGCTGAGGGGTTTTCAGATGCGCAGCTTCGTATTTATCTCGCCATACGAAGTAAAGTGGAAATATTGTGAAGGGGGAAAGAGGATGTCTCTGTCAGTGTCCATGTCCCCAGCCTGGAAACGATAAGGTTTTTGGTTTACCAAATGTAAAAAAAAACCTATCTAGAAAAATTCAGAAAAATAGAGAAAAAAACAATATTTATATGGGGGGTGGGTCCGTGTAACACTTGACAATTCAGCTTTCCATCTTGCAAAATTGAAAGTAGGAAGATGGAAAGCTCTACATCGCTCCCGTATTCGAGCTTTCCATCTCACAAAATTGAAAGCAGAAAGATGGAAAGCTCTACATCGCTCCCGTGTTCGAGCTTTCCGTCTCGCAAAGTTGAAAGCTGAAAGATGGAAAGGTCTACATCGTTTCCGTGTTCGAGCTTTCCCTCTTGCAAAATTGAAAGTAGAAAGATGGAAAGCTCAGCATCGCTCCCGTATTCCGGCTTTCCAAAATGAGTTAATGTCATATAGAAATACGAGAGCAATACTTCATTAAAATTGATCTGGTTTCTCCAAACTTACAACATTTGCATTCACGACAAATGTGTGTGTCTAACCTTGCACAGTTCAATTTTTGTTTTTTTGTTTTTGGATTCGCAAAATCAAAAATTGAAATTTGACCGTCAATTTTCAATTTTTGTTTTTCGTTTTCGGTTTCTCAAAATCAAAAATTGAAATTTGACATTCAATTTTCGTTTTTCGTTTTACTTCGCCCAAAAATGAAAATGAAATATTGAAAATTGCCTCGACTTGTCCGTTTTTCGTTTTTTACCCCTCGGCCAATTTTGGCCATGGGGTATTGTCGTCTTGTACGTCCGTACGTGAGCGAGATAGCCGGAGAACGGTTCCACTGAACAATTCCAAATTTGGTATGCTTATGTACCTAGTCAAGGACCAGAAGCCTATTGAATTGGGACCTGATTGGGTGAAAACTTTGGCGGCCATCTTTAATTTTATGCGAAATGGATAATGATCCATATCTCGGAAACCATTCAACTGTTCAATACGACAGTTGGTATACATCATCGATACATCAAGCAACTTTAAATGAATTACCAAACCGGCTTTTCTGATTAGCTGGAAATCCTGGAGGCCATCTTTAATTTATGCGAAATCGATAATGATACATATCTCGGTTACCATTCAGTTGTTTTATATGAAAGTTGGTATACATCATCGATACATCCAGATACTTTGAATCAGTACCTGATTGACCGAAAGCCTTGGTGGCCATCTTTAATTTATGCAAAAACTTTAATGATATATATCTCTGATCCAATTTAAGTGGTCTATACCAAACTTGGTATACAGCATCGATGTATTAACTGACTTGCAATGAATAACCACATCAGTTCCTCTGAGTGGGGGAAAGGATGGGTGGCCATCTTTAATTTATGCAAAATCATTAATGATCTCGTTCTCTGATACCGTTCAAGTGCTCGATGTAATATTTGGTATACATGTACATCATCGATGCATCAAGAGACATACGACAAATGACAGTTCTGGTTTCTCTGATTGAGCGGAAACCTTGATGGCCATCTTTAATTTATGCAAAATCTTTAATGATTTATTTCTCTGATACCATTTCAGTGTTCTATACGAAACTTGGTATACAGCATCAATGTATCAAGAGACTTTCAATGAATAACCACATCAGTTCCTCTGAGTGGCAGGAAGGATGGGCGACCATCTTTAATTTAAGCGTAATCATTAATCATCTCTATCTCTGATACCGTTCAAATGCTCGATGTAAAATTTGGTATACATCATTGATGCATCAAGAAACTTGTGTAATGAATACCGGTTTCTCTGATTGGACGAAAATCTTAGGGGTCATTTCTAATTGCAAAATTTTTGATAATCTGTCAGAGACTAATCCAGGCATTTTTTGGGGACACCGGTCGACTACCGCGAAACCGGAAACCGCAAAACCGGAAATAAACATGCTGCACAAAACTGATGCGCAGTGGGCTTAAACAGGCTAAAATGGCGGCCCGCATGGATTTAGTCAAGAAGCATGATGCGAGTTGGAAGATTTAGTGTTTCCACCGGCTGTACACAGAAAATAATCAGTTACTTCTTCGATAAATAATGAAAATAAGACCATAAGAGTGATTTTAGGTGGTTTTGGTTTAGATTTTAGCCGACATTCAATTTTGTTTGACAGTATTTGGGCGCGTGAGTTTGGGCGCAATACCGGTATACCGGTATCAAAACACGTCTGGATTACTCCCTGTCTGTATATTTGTGACTGCTTGGTGTTCCTGACATCTTGGTTCAAATTGAATACATTATGAATGTACCCAGAGCCGAGGGGTTTTTTGATGCGCAGCTTCGTATTTGATTTTAACTTTGACGCGTCAATTGCAGAATCGAGTACGCATTCGTGCAGCAGGTGTGAAGCATTATATGGAGTACATCGAGGTTGATACACACAGGAGTTTCATTAAAGTAGGGTAGTATAATAAATACCTGGGACCCTAATCATAACCCCCGAAGGAACTTCCCGCATCGATGCGTTGAAGCGTTTGACACCCGCACTTAATGCGTTAAATAGGAGTTATCTAGGTTTGAGGAAGGGTTGATCGGGGTTTTCAGGGCTTCGTGTTTAGCGCGAGTGATAGCTCACCTGCACGCAAACACTCGCGTAAATTCATGTCACGAGAGTGATTTTAGCTCACGTAAACTGTCACATTTTATATTGTATTATATTGCAATCACTCGCCTAACTTTTAAATACCCTCTCCTAAATATTTTGACGTGAGCTATTTTTAGCTCACGCACTAATTCTAAACACGAAGCCCTGGTTTTGTGACCTGCCTACTCTTATTGGTATTACATCTTTGTTGGTATCTTTATAAGTACTATATTTTAAATCAATAACAAATAGCGGCTGTGTTCATGAATGCCGTTCGCTTTTATAGTGCTCTAAACATCTATTTTTAGAAATGAGAGAATCTCAATGCCAATAACCAATGAGAACAGCGGGATTCGTTTTTACCCCTCGGCCAAATTTGGCCTAGGGGTATTGTCATCATCATGTACGGCTGTCCGTACGTACGTCCGTCCGTCCGTTACCGCGATATCTACAGAACTGTTTCATGCATGGCAACCAAACTTGGTACATCTATTTATCTTCACGTAAATCAGAAGCCTATCGAAAATAAGTCATCTCGGACAATATTTTGCAGAGTTATGCCCCTTTTTACAAATAAAAATCCATTTATGATTTGTTATTGTGATAATTTCAGAACCGTTCCATATACAACATCCTAACGTGATACAGTTGTTTCTCGTGACCTGAACTAGGTGCCTATCAAAAATGAGTTGTGTCGGAAAGTATTTCGCAGAGTTATGCCCCTTGTCTAATAAAATCCGTTTCCGCGATATCTACAGAACCGTTTCATGCATGGCAACCAAACTTGTGACATCTATTTATCTTCACGTAAATCAGAAGCCTATCGAAAATGAGTCATCTCGGACAATATTTTGCAGAGTTATGCCCCTTTTTACAAATAAAAATCCATTTATGATTTCTTATTGTGATAATTTCAGAACCGTTCCATATACAACATCCTAACGTGATACAGTTGTTTCTCTTGACCTGAACTAGATGCCTATCGAAAATGAGTCGTGTCAGAAAGTATTTTGCAGAGTTATGCCCCTTGTCTAATAAAATCCGTTACCGCGATATCTACAGAACCGTTTCATGCATGGCAACCAAACTTGTTACATCTATTTATCTTCACGTAAATCAGAAGCCTATCGAAAAGGAGTCATCTCGGACAATATTTTGCAGAGTTATGCCCCTTTTTACAAATAAAAATCCATTTATGATTTGTTGTTGTGATAATTTCAGAACCGTTCCATATACAACATCCTAACGTGATACAGTTGTTTCTCTTGACCTGAACTAGATGCCTATCGAAAATGAGTCGTGTCAGAAAGTATTTTGCAGAGTTATGCCCCTTGTCTAACAAAATCCACTAATTCCTATGTTAAGTTTGCATATTATTTCTATTATCATGTTAGTATACTATCGCATACCATGGGTAAATATTTCTTCCCACAAGCCAATCAATTGGTAGAGACACCCTTATTTATAATAGCTGGGGTTCAGAGCCGAGGGGTTTGGATAGCGCAGCTTCATGTTTGATTTTAACTTTGACGCGTCAATGTTAACTGCGCACGAGCGACCCACTGCGCATTTGCAGAATCGAGTACGCATTCGTGCAGCAGGTGTGAAGCATTATATGGAGTACATCGAGGTTGATACACACAGGAGTTTCATTAAAGTAGGGTAGTATAATAAATACCTGGGACCCTAATCATAACCCCCGAAGGAACTTCCCGCGTTGATGCGTTGAAGCGTTTGACACCCGCACTTAATGCGTTGAATAGGAGTTATCTAGGTTTGAGGAAGGATTGATCGGGTTTTGTGACCTGCCTGTGAAATTTTAACCCTGAGCCGCGCAGCCATATGCCATATACGGATTTCGCGGCCCATCACCACGATGCTTACTCTTATTGGTATTACATCTTTGTTGGTATCTTTATAAGTACTATATTTTAAATCAATAACAAATAGCGGCTGTGTTCATGAATGCCGTTCGCTTTTATAGTGCTCTAAACATCTATTTTTAGAAATGAGAAAATCTCAATGCCAATAACCAATGAGAACAGCGGGATTCCACCTGTCCAGACCGGTCTTGTGCATCTTCACAAGTCCAGGTAAATCGTGAATGGTTTACCTGGACATTTTTGGTGATTCGAGTGAGTTCTTGAGTCAATCTCGAACATTTCATCCGCCGAGGTTATTTTGGATTAGCATGTCGGTATCCCAAGCCGATGGTTTTTGCTTTGACTCTCAATGCCGATTTCAGCCGGACATCAAAGTTATGCCAGCGATGTCACATATCAAACCGTGCAGTGGATTGGCGTAATGAGCTAGCTGAGTCTGTTCACTAATTGGTTTTTCAATATTTGATTTTTACCCCTCGGCCAATTTTGGCCACATGTGGGGTATTGTCGTCTTGTACGTCCGTCTGTCCGTACGTCCGTATGTCCGTACGTCCGTACGTCTGTACGTGAGCGAGATAGCCGGAGAACCATTCCACTGAAGAATTCCAAATTTGGTATGCTTATTTAGCTAGTCAAGGACCAGAAGCCTATTTAATTGGGACCTGATTGGGTGGAAACTGTGTCGGCCATCTTTAATTTTATGCGAAATGGATAACGATCCATATCTCGGAAACCATTGAACTGTTCAATACGAAAGTTGGTATACATCATCGATACATCAAGCAACTTTCAATGAATTACCAAACCGGCTTTTCTGATTGGGTGGAAATCCTGGAGGCCATCTTTAATTTATGCGAGATCGATAATGATACATATCTGTTACCATTCAGTTGTTTTATATGAAAGTTGGTATACATCATCGATACATCCAGATACTTTGCATGGACATCTGATTGACCGAACACCTTGGCGGCCATCTTCAATTTATGCAAAAACTTTAATGATATATATCTCTGATCCAGGCCTTATTTTTTCAAAATCTGGCGTGAACGATTTACCGTTCGCGTGATTTTTTGCGTACGTAACCGATCGTTCGGTTACGCACCAAGTTCGCTGCGTAACCGATCGGTTACGTGAAAGGTTACGTAAATTTAATACATATTACCATTTGCTCAAGGACACGAACAATATACGAGAAAAAAATAACTGCCGACCACGCTGACGTAATGCCGCTGCTCTCTATTTGCCCCCGGTAATTGTGGCAAATTCAAACTGCTTGACATGGACAGTACGACACTTGACAGCCACATCGTGATATTTTCCCGTCACACGACTATTGTGTATTCACTAATGATTAATTGCCATACCATTTATAAACCGGAATCTATGCTTAATTTCTAATAGAACAGCTGTAAATCGAATCTGTAAACCCGCTCTAGTCCGTATCATCAGTTTGCCATGAGGCTTATGTCTGTCCCATTCTGATTTTGACTCCAGGGGTGAAAGAGCATGCATACACAATTAACTGTTTTCCCATTGTTCAAACAAAAAGATATTTATTCTCCCGAAACCATGAGAACATTACACTAGTGTGAAAAGAATAAAGATTATCTTACTGTTCATAAGAGAACAAATACCAACGAAATGCTATTTGATTTACGGAGAAACTTAACTTCAATCCATCTCCCCCACAGTTTTCATTGTTTGAGTGTGGCCGGGATAGACTCACTTGAGTCACTTGACAAAATCAACAGGGGTGAAAGGTGTAACAAAGCTGAATACGAGTTCATATTTATTTGATCATATGAATATTTTATACCCGTCAAAACGGTGGCATTATTTCAATGACATAAGAATAAGGTAACGGTTCATTCGAATACAAAACCCAAGAATGATGGTGTTGTAATTTGCATGCGACGGTCTTTCCACCCCCCGTGATCACCAGACTTCATGATTGAGATCGCCCGGTGCTGGCAGCACGTGTTGAGGTCAACATGCTGTAAATGGCAGTGCTGACCTATTTCCATCTGGGCATGCGTAATTGTCTGGCCAGTGAAAACGAAACCACTCCGACACAAACAATTTAACCAGGCCATAAGAAATTCATGATTTATCAAACAACCACGGCCGTGTAAATTAGCCTGCCAGTCGACAATAGGAGAAAGAGAAAGTGCACGGTATACGCGCAAATATAACTGTCGCCACTTATTTTATTTCCAGTTTGTGCAGACAGACACTGACGACTTACGAAAATAAGCTGGCAGATCAAATTCGCCCCACGTGAACGGTGACCGTTCGCGTAAAATACGATTTGCGTAACCTTCACGTAACCTGAACGAGCGTTCGCGTCAAAAAATAAGGCCTGCTGATCCAATTTAAGTGTTTTATACCAAATTCGGTATACAGCATCGATGTAACAACTGACTTGCAATGAATAACCACATCAGTTCCTCTGAGTGGGGGGGAAGGATGGGCGGTCATCTTTAATTTATGCAAAATCATTAATGATCTCGTTCTCTGATACCGTTCAAGTGCTTGATGTAAAATTTGGTATACATCATCGATGCATCAAGAGACTTACGATAAATGACTGTTCTGGTATCCCTGATTGGGTGGAAACCTTGGTGGCCATCTTTAATTTATGCAAAATCTTTAATAATGTATACCTCTGATACCATTTCAGTGTTCTATACGAAACTTGGTATACAGCATCAATGTATCAAGAGACTTTCAATGAATAACCACATCAGTTCCTCTGAGTGGCGGGAAGGATGGGCGGCCATCTTTCATTTATGCGAAATCATTAATGATCTCTATCTCTGATACCATTCAAATGCTCGTTGTAAAATTTGGTATACATCATTGATGCGTCAAGAAATTTATGTAATGAATACCGGTTTCTCTGATTGGACGGAAATCTTAGGGGTCATTTCTAATTGCAAATATTTGATAATCTGTATATTTGTCACTTGACTGCTTGGTGTTCCTGACATCTTGGTTCAAATTGAATGCATTATGAATGTACCCCGAGCCGAGGGGTTTTCTGATGCGCAGCTTCGTATTATTTTTGCGGGAAGCAAAACGAAAAAAGAAAATTGAAAATTGACTGACAAATTTCAATCTTCGTTTTTACACGCCCGCCAAAAGGCGGACGTATTATGTGATGGCGGTTTCCGTCCCTGTGTCCGTCGTGTCCGGTCTATATCTGGAACGGTTTTCTGTTTACAGTTCCAATCTTTGGTGAGTGGATACCCCACAGGAAGACGATGTGTCGCGTACCAAACTCAAGGTCGAGGTCAGAGGTCAAAGGTCACTGGCCTAAAGAACAGGAAATCACTGAAGTGTTCGTGTCCGGTCTATATCTGTGAACGTTTTCTATCCAAAGTCGCAATTTTTCGTGAGTGCATGCGCTAGGTGGAGACGATGTGTCGCGTACCAAAATTAAGGTCGAGGTCAGAGGTCAAAGGTCACTTTCGCCTAAAATCAGGAAATCATTGATCATTGACAGTTTTCTTCCTACAGTTCTAATTTTTGGTGAGTGGATGCCCTTGGGGGGGAGCGATGCGTTACATACCAAATTTAGGTCGAGGTCAGAGGTCAAAGGTCAGTGTGACCGAAAAATCAGGAAATCATAAAAAATTTCTAATTTTTTTGTGAGTGGATTCAATAGGGGGAAATGAAGTGTCGCATACCAAGAAATAGGTCAAGGTCACAAGGTCAAGGTCAGGAAATTATTAAAAATAATTTTAACACGATGTGTCACATATCAAAATGTAGGTCAAGGTCACTGTGACCCCGAAATTGTAAAAATTGTTAAAAATCATGATTTTTTAAGTCCATTGGGAAATTACGGGGAGTGGTTTTGTCATATACCAAAATTTAGATCCAGGCCGATGATCAAGGTCACTGTGACCCCAGAATCAAGGTCAATGGTCAGTGTCACCTAAAAAACAGCAAATCATTAAAAATTACAATTTTTTTGTGATTGGATTCAATAGGCGGAAATGAAGTGTCGCATACCAAAAATTAGGTTAAGGTCAAAGGTCAGTGACCCCAAAAGCAGGAAATTATTAAAAATGGCATCTTTTTGTGTCAGTAGATAAATTAGGGGGACACGATGTGTCACATACCAACATGTAGGTCAAGGTCACTGTGACACCAAAATCATGAAATTGTTAAAAATCATGATTTTTCGTGGAGACTGTTTGTCATGTATCAAAATTTAGGTCAAGGTCAATAGTCAAGGTCACTGTGACTCCATAATAAAAAAACGTTGGGCACACCGGTTCTCGTCAGATCACCGAAGTTAAGCAGCGTTGAGCTCGGTCAATACTTGGATGGGTGACCGGGTGCTGTACTGACTGGGCTAATCAGTGTCCAGAATAATAGGAACTGTGGACACTCTCGTGTTCTGGCACATGTAGGCACCGTCGTGATATGACTGAAACAATGTTGAAAACGACGTTAAATCCTACTCACTCACTCACTCACCCATAATAAAAAAAATCATTGAAAATTACTTTTTTTGTGTCAGTAGATACATTAGGGGAACATGTTGTGTCACGTACCAAAATGTAGGTCAAGGCTGAATGTCAAGGTCACTGAGAGCCCCAAAATCATGAAATTCATAAAAATCATGATTTTTTTTTGTGTCCATTGATACATTGAGGGAAGACGATGTCTTGTACCAGAAGTTAGGTCAAGGTCAAAGGTGAAGATCACTGTGACCCCAACATCAGGAAATCATTAAAAATAACTTTTTTTTTGCCAGTAGATACATTAGAGGGACATGTGTTACATACCAAAATGTGGGTCAATGGTCAAGGTCATGGTGACCCCAAAATCAACAAATCATTAAAGGTCACATTTTCGTATGCCTGTTGAAGACGAGGTCATGTAATGCGATGTTGCCTTCTGTCCATTCATCCATTAACATTTGTTGTACACTTGTCCTTCACTATACCACGGCCCTTTATAGCGCGCGTTTCAGTTTAACACGGTACTGAATGTGTCCCCCGATTTTTTTGCCTAATTTGCACTCGTAAAAAAAAAAAAAAAAAAAATATATTTTTGCACTCTTGTTGGTGAAAAAATACATGGGAATGTTTTTTATTCACAAATAATAATGAATGAATGCAAAGTTTTACCTTTGAATAAAGTTGAATGAATGGCTGAGTGGCTTACAAATTATATAACAATGATGTTTGTGGTGATTTTAAAAATATTGTGTTGTAAAAATAATTTCCCGTAAAGATTGTTTACGGGCGACTGGCGCACGTGGTGCTGATAAATTGTATACTGTGAACGCTTGGCCTTGAATAAAAGCCTAACTTGTTGTCCTGGCAGGAATTCTTGAGGCTTATAACACGTTTAATTATCATCTCTGTGTTAATTACTCGGATTATGAACACAGAAAATGAGTCCAGTTGTTCGCGGGAACAGGAAGTGGCATCTTGAACTCCGCGCACTTTGACCCTGCAGAGCGAGGCCCTGATAAAGCAAGCCGCATTTCGCACCTCAATAATCCCCTATTGTTTTACGTTATTTTGTGTCGTGGTACATGTTCTAACATGTCTCTTCAAAAACCTTTATATACAATAAAAATTTAATCAGAAATCAATCAGTATCTTTACGATGTCAGCCAACGTAAGAAAACGAAAAGCATTCTCTGTTCAAGAAAAGTTGTCCGCTATAGACCGCGTTAAGAAGGGGGAGACCCAGGCAAAAGTTTCCCGAGATCTCAGTCTAGCTGAATTCACGTTACGGGGATGGCTAAGGAGCGAAGAAAAACTTCGTACTTTCGTGGACGAGACGGACGGAACCGATGGACTGAAGAGGAAAAAAACCAGGACAGCAAAAGACCCCGCCTTAGACTCTGCCCTTTTCACCTGGTTTGCCCAAGAACGTGAACAGAAAATCCATGTCTTTATTTGTCTTACGGTGTGCTTGTTAATTACATGTATAGACTGGTTGCCCCACTTTAACGTACACATGGCCTAGTTTCCACGTGACTGTTACCTTGGAGTGACAGCTGACACGAGGTCAGGCCGCCATCTTTGTTATGAGGACTCTTCCTGGTGTTTCATTCAGCAGTTAGTTCAACATCGTTAGTCCGAATTAATATCCAGCTATTATAAACTAACTGCAAGCTGGGATCTTCAAAGTGTAACTGTTTTGGTACATTCAAAGTTTTTACGTGAATTATCGGACTTCGCGACCCCTCACTCTGCCGATTTTACTGGCATGTCTGAGCGATATCAACAAAGAAATAAACAAACAACTTTGTGAGTAAAATAAATAAATATTATTACTACGTTGACTATTTCATTTGTATGGTCCTCACACATCAACCAGTTCATTGTGTACCTGTCAAGTCTTGAGCTATTGTTCATAAATAAACAACTCCATTATGTCCGCTTGTCACGCTGAGCTGTGTAACTCGCAGCGACGGGAGATTGACATCCTGACCATTTAACAAAGGATTCATTTTAGCGCGGTTCACGTATAGTGCGGATGATGTTTTGTCTCCCAATCGGCGCACTATATTGAAGGAGAAGTGTACATGCGATATCTCCAGTTTCAAGGTATGGATTGCTACCAAACTTTGAGTACCGGTATGTCTTAGTCACATGGCAAAGGGGAACCATAAATTTTTAGATCAATTTGTCACAGGTCAAGGTCACAGTCTCCCAAAACTGAATCAAGTTTATCTGACTCTATGTGTTAGGTTGGAATATTCTCTCCCCTACATGTACATGTATATGGTATTGTCCTGTGGAGTTGTCTCCCATGTTTGAAACAGCTGCATTCAGTTAAACTGTTGTGAAATAAAAACCATACATTTACTAATTTAACAGGCAGGGGCTCCTTTCAGGGTTTCATACACGTCGTGTTTTGACACCGATATTCGGTGTCAAAACTCCCGTAAAAACTCAATTTTGCCACCAAAAAACTGAAGTCTGAGTGTTTTAGAAGGGAAAAACTGAAATTTTGGAAAAAAAACTGAAGTCTCCAAAGGCCAATATTCGTAATTTCGTAATTTATAATCGAAAGATATTGCGGGCAAACAAGCAGGAAATGATTCATACCAGAATAAATAGGTCGGCATCTTCGGTCATTTCCGTGAGCTAATTATTTATGTCCGTTTCCCGAACTGTTATCGGGGTCATGCCGTCGGTAACCATAAAACCTGTATTCATACTGAATGTATGTGGAGGTTTCCGAATGGCGTTGTGTGGCGAAAAAAAAAAATTGCTGGGAAAGTTTGACATGTGGGAATGACAAGCCCCCAAAGACGTCTAACTCTCCTTGTAATGGACAGGTAAATATCTGACAATCGCTGAATAGTATTTATGATAAAGGAGACGATGTAATCTTCGCATAGGGCATTTGTTTTCACTCAAAGTTGAACGATCTTGTCGTGTTGTTGTTGTAAAGAAACTGGCATGTCGTTCGCATGTACGCATTGTACGATGTTGAAACTGAAACCAAAGTTTGATTGTACCGTAGTTAATAAAGTTTGAATGGATAATTCAAAGACAGCGAATTGATTTAGCCACAATACCAACCTCACTATATCGTTCTTTGATTTGGAGATACATAAATAAGAGTTGAAATTTTTTTATACTGACAAAACTTTTTTGAGATGGTGCAAACATGGAGGTAAAATCGGATCCATGGTGCAAACATTGAAACAAACCAAAACAACTGAAGTTGATTTTTAAAATTACTAGACTAGGCACCCATTTTCTGGCATTGAATTTAACTGATCTGTCTATTATCCTGAAACAAGTGTCCCACATTAGGGCAGCACAGAAACATTTCAAAAGTCTGGTGTACTGCATTTACATGATTTAGGTCAAACGTTATGGGCAAATCCATTCTTTCAATAAGGGTGGTCAAGTCCAACTGTTTGGCACTAATTTGCAGCCTTCAATAACCAAACATGGTAAACTTATGTATCCGTCTAGAGTCTGCACGATCCTATCGAAAATGAGCCAGCTGCCTTCACGCAATAGTTTACAAAATTGTGCGCCTTTTCAAACAGAACATTCTCTAATTCATTTCATTTTTATGAGTTTATGGTCACCATGGACTAGCTGCAGTTATGACGATTGCTTGTCTTCAACCCTGTAATTTTTTTTGCATTGTCTTTTCATCTCTCTTTTTTTAATTTCTCTTTTGAATCTAACCCTGGAGTTGTACTGGACTTTTAATTTTAGTCCGAATATTTGCCAAATTTCACATCAAATCTTTTGAAAAAAGTTGACATTCCCACACAAAAATTATAATGTAAAATGTTGAAAGGGAAGTCTGGTCCAGATCCAAGTTGTTTTTAATTAGCGTAGCTGAAACGTTTCAAAACTTGCATACTTAAATTGGACATCATTTGCAAGCCAGGAACTGATACATCGTTTTCATTCAAAATTACCAAGTTTGTAATTTTAAAAATTAATTTGAATTGCCTTGTCTTGTCTTGTTGACATCCACAATGTGACATAATGTGCTGAAAATAGATGGTATCTTAGACCTTGGTAAATTAAGAACATAAAACTGAATATGTTAAATGATCTGTTTGTTGCTTTATTTTCACAATTCAAATATATAGCGTATTGACAGGCTCCATTGATGGTCGTATGAAAATTTCTTATATACGTACATTACTTATGGCGGTTGCAAAATTAGAAATAAACTCAATAGAAGTCTGTCGGCCGGCGACAAAAACGTAAAAATACTCAATTCAGGTGAAAAAAATATTGAATTTTCAGTATCCGGTGGCAAAAATTTGGACTTCTATGAAACCCTGATATCCATACAGTTAGACGCAAAATTGCTATTGTATAATGAAGGGGTATTTACAAAAAAAGTCAATGTAATAATTTGTCTGAATCTGAACAAACAGAATCCTCAGTTAATCTTTGCTGACAGGCATTTTGGGTCGATAACACTGGTTAAGGGTTACCACTGGTTAATGCATTTGGTATTCAGATGCATCTGACAGGCAACCCTCCTTGTCTAGAGGAGATTGGGGTACAGTGGGACATGGGGCACAGTGGGACAAGCCGTCTAGCTCCTATATCAAGGACTTCATTGCTGTTTTGCTACTACTGAGAGAGGATGGACAAAGGTACAATTTACTTATATTGATCTATTATCTCAAATGTATGTATTAGTTTTTTTCATAAAATGGAATAAATCATGCTCCCTCACATGCATTTCAGTTCTTTGTCCATCCATCTATTACTGTGTGCTCGTGGCCAATTCCATGCGCATGGACCAGGAATCCTGGCAATTGGCCCATCCATTACACTATTGAAATATTCTTCACCTGCATAACAAAGTTTCATGCGCTCAGACACATTCTCAACATGAGGCAGCACCTTAAGCCCGGCGCACACGAGAGATATCAGCTGAGCTAACGGCCTCAATTGCCTATCAGCTCAGGAGCTAGCTTTCGTGTCGTTTCAGCGCACACGGTGAGCAAAAGTTTCACGAAATTGATTTCAGTTCGCGCATAACGTCTTCTTCAGGTCCATTTTGAAGAGTCGTGCGTATGAATCGAGTGAAAATAACATGCGATTCAGTAAAACTGCTGAGCTGTTGGCTTGCGTTCGCCGCACACGCTGAGGATTTGGCCTCGCGAGCCGAAATTATCAAACAAGTTTGATATTTTTTTCCCGGCCTCGCGAGGCCAAAAACTCACCAAAAACTGCCCGCACACGAGAGCTAGCCGAGCTGAGAGGCACTTGAGGCCGTTAGCTCAGCTGATAGCTCTCGTGTGCGCCGGGCTTAAAAGGTGCAACAACCCCTCAGCCAGACAGTTTTAGTCAGTGTATATTGGTACACAATGAATGGAAAATGCATATGTAAAAGCCTGAAAGATTTGGTTGTATGCAGAAGATGCTTTAGCACTGGCTTGTAAAAGATTAAAATATGATAAATTCAGTGTGGGATGTTGGATACATTGGAGAACTATAATAAATAATTTGACATATCACGCGCGACAAAACTATGGAGGAAGAACAAAAATATTCTGAACAAAAACAAGAGGCTTCAAGCCATTCTAGCTTTGAACCCTAATAATAATCTGAACAATAATACATGTACTAAGTCTTCCAATTTTCAGTGGGAGCCAAGTAATATAGAGTTTTTGATAGGAATATGGAGCCGCGCATCTAAAACCCCTCGGCTCTGGGTGCCAGTCATTCACCATCTATTCAATTTGAACCAAACTACTTTGAAAACATCAGGAACATCAAGCAGTCAAGTGACAAATATACAGATTATCAAAAAAAATTATCAATGGCCGCAAAGTTTTCTGTCCAATCAGAGATACCGGCAGTCATTACTTGTCTCTCGATGTATCAATGATGTATACCAAGCATCATTCTGAACACTTGGACAGTATCAAATGATATATAGATCATCAATGATTTTACATAAATTGAAAACGGCTGCCAAGGTTTCCATCCAATCAGAGAAAACTGTTTAGTCATTCATTTTTAGTCTCTTGATGTATTGATGATGTATACAAATTCTTGCATCAAACACTTGAACAGTACCAGAGGTATAGATTTTGCATAAATTAAAGATGGCAATCAAGTTTTCCACCTAATCAGACAAATTGGTTGTCATTAATTGTAAGTTGATTGATGTATCGATGATTTATAGTTTCATATGAAGCACTAAAATGGTATATAGATCATTAATGATTTTGCATAAATTAAAATGGTCACCAAGATTTCTACCCAATCAGAGAAACCAGTTCTGTCATTCATCGTAAGTCTCTTGATGCAATGATGTGTATCAAATGTTACATCGAGCACTTGAACGGTATCAGAGATAGAGATCATTAATGATTTTGCATAAATTAAAGATGGCTGCCTATCCTTCCCGTCATTCAGAGGAACTGATGTGGTTATTCATCGATGTGGTTACATCGATGCTGTATACCAAGTTTCATATAGAACACTTAAGTGGTATCAGAGATATCATTAAAAATTTTGCATAAATTAAAGATGGCCACCAAGATTTCCGCCCAATCAGAGAAACCAGTTCTGTCAATCATAACAAGTCTCTTGATGCATCGATGATGTTTACCAAATTTTACATCGAGCACTTGAACGGTATCAGAGATAGAGATCATTAATGATTTTGCATAAATTAAAAATGGCCGGCCATCCTTCCCGCCTCTCAGAAAAACTGATGTGGTTATTCATTGGAAGTCTCTTGATACATCGATGCTGAATACCAAGTTTTGTATAGAACACTTCAATGGTATCAGAGAAATACATCATTAAAGATTCTGCATAAATTAAAGATGGCCACCAAGGCTTTCACCCAAACAGGGAAACTGGTTTGGTCATTCCTTTAAAGTTTCTTGAATCGATAATCTATACCAAGTTTCACACTGAACAGCGAAATGGTTTCCGAGATACACAAGATTCATGGTTTCGCAAAAATTAAAGATGGCTGCCAAAGTTAGTTTCATATAGAACACTTAAGTGGTATCAGAGATATCATTAAATTTTTTGCATAAATTAAAGATGGCCACCAAGATTTCCGCCCAATCAGAGAAACCAGTTCTGTCATTCATAACAAGTCTCTTGATGCATCGATGATGTTTACCAAATTTTACATCGAGCACTTGAACGGTATCAGAGATAGAGATCATTAATGATTTTGCATAAATTAAAAATGGCCGGCCATCCTTACCCCCTCTCAGAAAAACTGATGTGGTTATTCATTGCAAGTCTCTTGATACATCGATGCTGAATACCAAGTTTTGTATAGAACACTTCAATGGTATCAGAGAAATACATCATTAAAGATTCTGCATAAATTAAAGATGGCCGCCAAGGCTTTCACCCAAACAGGGAAACTGGTTTGGTCATTCCTTTAAAGTTTCTTGATGTATCGATAATCTATACCAAGTTTCACACTGAACAGCGAAATGGTTTCCGAGATACACAAGATTCATGATTTCGCAAAAATTAAAGATGGCTGCCAAAGTTTCCACCCAATCGGTTCCAGATTCAATAGGGTTCTGGGTCACAAGCATATGGATGTGCACGGCAAGTTTGGTGTGCCTAGGGTAAGTCGTTCTAAAGGTATCTTGGTAACGAGAAAGCTGTTACGGTTTCGCATAAATTAAAGATGGCCGCCAAAGTTTATAACCAATCGGGTCGAGATTCAATAGGCTTGTGGTTGACCACCCAACAATCCTGCATACCGAATTTGAAGTCTCGAGAAGCAACGGTTTGGCTTCTAGACCGGTCACAAGAATGTTGACGAATTTTCCGCGACGTTGCCATGGAAACCGCAAAATTAATCCCAAATTACCCAAATTCGATAGGCTTGTGACTAACCACCAACAATCCTGTATACCAAATTTGACGTCTCTAGAGGCAACGGTTTGGCTTCTAGACCGGTCACAAGAATTGTTGACGACTGACGACCGGACGTACATGCCGACGACAAGACCCCGCAGCCTAATAGGCTGAGGGGTTAAAACAATATCTCACCAACATCTGGGGTCTTTGTGGGTCTGTTTGATTAGATTGTTCTCGAAAGAAATAGCCAGAGACATTGGGCTAAAACGTCATGGCGCAGAAGAGTCTGTTCCTGAACATTAACTTATAAACAACCACCATATACAAAAACATTGGTATTGTATCACATCAATGCCCATTGCATGGTGAGTGATGTCCGTGGTCACTTGGTGGAAAGGCCCAACTAACTTCAGAGGAGAGCTGGTGGGAGTCCACGGAACTTTGTCCTCGGCCATGGAATACTTCGACCAATCGGCTTCAGGTTTTTTAGAAAACAGAATTACATAAACCATATCATTTGAATATCTGAGATTATGGAAGGGGAGGGGGCAATATGTCTGGAGAGGATTTCATTCAAGGGAGATATGTCCATGGGAGAATATTTCAGAAGTAGAAATGTCCGTACCCCAGAAAAAAACTGGGATGCAACCATGGGGGAGATTGCTAGGCCTTGATCTCATGCTGGGAGAAGCAGAAGATACCTGTTAGTCATGAATGGACTGGAATATGTTAAATGGACATTTTAAATGTAGGCCATTGTCACCCTTAAAACTGTGTCTGCACAAGCAGAATTTTCTGAACAACTCTAATCATTTGAGACACCTACCTATGGCAATTGCTCTAAACAAATAGACAACAAAGTATACTGTCAATCTGCGAAAAACTGATTTTTGACATACGTAGGAATTGTTTAATGAGCTGGCAAAATATGTTAAACACTCTAATTTTTCTTTTCATGTAGTCTTCGACATGGGATTTCCCATCACAACAAAAATATAATTAGTAACTTTAACCAAAATCATTAAGTATCATTTTGGTTAAAGAAATCATATTTATGTAAAGTTAAAATATCATTCAATGTGATAATAAAAATAGATTCAACACTTATGTGAAGCTCACCGAATTTGTGTTTGCAGTGTAGCTCAGTGGTAAGATACTGGCATTGTAATGTAAAGTTCTGCCATTGTTGAGTTCGAAACACAGTGGGGCAATTTGCATTTTTTCTTCGGTACAAATGAACAATACGGTAGATATAATACATTTTGCTGTATATAGTGGTGCTATATTGTCTAAATTGAAATATCAATAAACATATGATAGGTATCTGGCTTATTGTTTTCATATAATCGAATCTGTTTTTCTGCGAAAACATTAGACAGGAGCGTAACATTTCGTCATGGGTTGTGCTGGCATAAAAGTAGGCCAAAGAATTAAAAAAATAGTGTTGCACCAACTGACAGACTCCGCTGATGAGAGATGAGGTGTTATCTTTAAGATTGAAGTACTTTTACAATATTCAAAAGAACGAAAACTATTTATCTTTATATTTTATAGCGGCCCTTTTCTAGAATGCTCCATACAAGTCACACTTCTTGCTGCAGGGTTATACAATATACATCAAATAATTGTATTTGACTGGCCTAGAGTCGGACAAGCTGTTATATAACTGTTCATGTGGCATTAATCAGGAATGGGGAGGCCCCGACGTCATCCTACTGTCCAACTGCCAAACTAACCACGATGATCATCATTTATGAGGAGGTTGACCGATCGCATGCATTATGAAAGGGATAGATTTGTACAACGATGCGAGGGGTCCTTTTTGATTGGTCGGACATTTCTGTTTAGAAATTTGAATTGACCAATTTGAAAGTATTTTTGAATTGGATTATGTGTTTTCCAAATTTCGAGGCAATACGACCTCAACAAAGGAACTCTGGTAGAATACCAAAGCGAAATCAGAGTGATTTGACCCCATGACCCTGGTTTCCATGTTGGCATCCTACTGTGTTGCCTGGTGAGAAGCCTGGTGACCCCCCAGTTTCATTAGATTTTCGGTTTCAGCATCGTTACAGCAGTGGAGAAAATCACCTTTTAACTTCTAAACAAATATGAGCATTTTCTATGAAAATACAGGCATTTTTCATGGAATACCTATCTAATGCCATATATTAAAGTGCTGTAGGGTTAAACCATTGAAGTAGACCATATCAATTCCTGGATTATGTCAAATTAAGCCTGGTGACCCCTTTAATTTTATTTCAAATGTTGAAGGCTTGAAATATAAGAAAAATGACATTTTATTTTCAAATTGTCTGGAACCTTCCTAACTGAGTGTGTGACTACAATTTAACATCGCTTTCAATGATCACACTAGCTTTATCGAGAATATTTGCGTACATATGTTCTAATGCTGTGATACAATTCTTAGATAACCTAACAAAACATTTAGACATAAATAGATTTATGTTACAATAGTCTTACAAACAAGATTACGGTATTCCCGCTAATAATTCAATCCCCCTATCAAAATTTAATCACCACGCGTTTTGGGGACAAAATTCCTTTGGTTGTTCTTATAAATTTGATCCCCCTTTAAAATCATTTGAAATAATGATGAAGGAGTAAGGGATTATATGCATGATTTTGAACTATTTTATCAATTTCCTGTTCTAATAAATTTGATTACCCCCAGATTTTATGCTGAGAAATTTCATTTCCTGTAATGGAATTATGAGAGAAATTACTGTACATGTGGGTGGATAATGAATATATCCATATAAAGGTACGAGTACTTTAACACAACCCATCCAATAATGTATACCTAATGTAGTTGACAGATTTAGAAAAGCATATCTATATATGTAAACATCTAAATTTGGCAATTTTTCTACACAGGGGAAAACAAAAATAGCTATGTATAGATCATTATATCTATATATAGCATCCTTGACTGTCTGAGAGACTATAAATAGACACAGGGTGAGCTCCATTCATCTTCCTAATGGTAAAGACCATTACTCGGTTTACACCCTTCCTCTAGTAATTTATCTCAGATCGTAAACAGCTAGCCCTCGATAGTTTCTGAGCATAGTTCAGACTGCTTCCTGAATAGACATGAGAGACAGACAATTCGCTGGAATAAAATCAAGATGATTAAAATAGTGCCATTTGACTGTCTTGTCAATCTGTAGTGAAGGCTGTGTATTGAGCCTGATCAATGGAGTTATCATCTTATCCCTGAAATATAACTGGGCACATACACAGCCTCACAATTACCAGGAACACATGTATGCAGATGAATAAATAACCTTCTGAATGATGGAAGACACACAGTATGGGTAATAAGTCAACGTTAGGTACCATGATGACTGGCTAAAAGACCATGCAGCTACATGGACAATAGAGACGGAGAAAATAAATGTGCTTTATTGGAAAAAGCCTTCATTGGAGCAGCAGGGAGGAATTGCAGTGAAAGCAGAGATATGCCATTTGTGGGAGCAGAATGATAAGCCAGCGAGAGATAGGGGATTTGTTCAATCAGGTTTACTAGCACTGACATAAACTGTGATTATCTGGTCTTATGTACATGTAGCTCTGGTTAGCAAGGCTCACACTGATTTGTATTCTATAGTACAATCCTTTTTTTATTTCCCCCAGGTTCCCGCCAGGGTATAACCCACTTTAGGTCAACCACTTGATACGACCCTGGCTTACAATTGGCTGGCGATCAAAGACCTGTGACCCGACTAACATAACTGATGAAGGTCTTACATTGTTTTGCCCTTGTATTGTAACCAGATGTATCAGAGAGTTGGTGGTAGCAGATGCTGATTGTATCTTTATAACAGGGACAATTCACATGCTGCTTTTCAAAGGTCATATCAATATACCAAGTTTTTTCCCCCACTATGATCAACTCTTGGGAGTATAAATGGTTTCTGAGTGTATTCTCTCTCTTACAATGTATATAATGTCTGCTGTTTCACCCATTGATTGTACTGTCGTTTCAGATCACTATGTTCAAGTGAATGGCAAACGGACTCCCGAGCAGCTCCGTGATGTCGACAGACTTGATGGATAGCAACCATTTCCTGTTAAACTGGCAGAGATTCGACCAAACACTAAGCCAGGAGACGTCCGATCTTTTCTAGGTCTGCGACGATACCGGACAACAACAGATTGTGCATCAAGGCGCTTCATTACCAGGATAAATACATCGAGGCCCCTCAATTATACAAGAAAACAGTTATGTTCTTGGAATACAGCGACGACTGTGTCAGCTAGCACATTGATGTTAACAGGAAGACAGGCAGATAAAAGTGATCGGGTGATCAGGACGAGACAGCCTTCGACTCAAAGATAAATCTACAGATTACAGGGACAAATGGAGTAGGCAGTGGTGCTTTCGCTGATTTTCTGAGGACTGGAACTGAAAGTGTTTGCTACAAATAATGCCAATGGTGGTGCATTTTACAACAAGTGCAAAGAATATGCTGTCATAGCAATATTTGAGTGACAAGATGATTTGTTAATTGTGCTATCTGAAAATGTAACATAACATGTGAACGTAACCAAGGACACTGGGATGGTGAAACAAAAAGGAAGAAATAAATACATTGTTATAGAGAACTGCAAGTTACAAATACACTGTAACATTGTGAACACATTATCTTAACCATAGGAAGAAATGGTTGTTTATTGAATACGCAGAAATTTGTGAGATCCAAACAACATTTCAACCCACCCTCAGGCCTATCAAGATGATAGATTTAAATAGCACGGATAATGAGGTTACCTCTAGACTGGAGTCTTACTCACTGGTACTGTCCTTGTCCAGTCTAATACTGTCTGCCATATTTGGCTGTGGTGGCAGTCTTGCCATGTTCACAGCATTGTGTTTGTCAAAATCGACCCGGAAACTCCGCTATACTCTATTTGCCAGTGTACTAATCTCGAACATGTTGTTCGCATGTATCTGGGTGCCAATGAAGGCCTACCAACTTTTGAATTACTACAACTACGGGAAAGTGGTGGACGACGTCAAGTTCACTGTACATAGTCTGTACCTTCTCCTCTTAACAGTGGATGTCTCCAGTATTGTTCTGATTTGCATAAAGAATCTCACATTTATACTCCGTCGAAATAAGAAAGCATTGCAACAGAAACTGATTTTTGGAATTTTAATAGCAAGCTGGATAGTAGGTTTTATATTGGCGACGGCATATGGTGTGATCTCTGTCTGTAAAGAGGAGGATCTTGATCAAGAATCATTCCATGTCATGATGAATACACCATCGTACCAGTTCAAGATCATACTATTCACCATCTACACGCTGCTCCTCTTGGTGGTGTTGGTCGCCCTGCTGGCCAGTGCCAGGCTTCGTAACCTAGAAGGGGAGGAGCTGTCCGAGGACTCTGACACCCAAGGAGAAATGTCCGCATGCCTGCCCACGATTGAAGAGCCGCCGCCCAGCACCCCGTGCAACACGGATAACGACAAACTGGACAGCCTTTCAAAGGCTTCTTCGCCAAGAGAGGACAAGAAAATGATCTACGTGAAGGAAACACCAACCAAGAAACAAGAAGAAGACAAGTTTGATTCTAGCCCACTGCCATCAACAACAAAGCGCAGGTCAAGCCTGGGGGTAAACCTAGGCAATCTCCTCAACAGACGACGCCATACAATATGTCAAATAGGAAATGCAGGCACAAATACAGATCCTCAAGGTAAGGCCATGCAATACAACTATGTGAGAAAGTTTTCTGTCGACGTTGTCGCGCTGCAGGCACAACTTGAGAATCCTAAAATACATGGTGGTGACTACCCCTTTCAGAGTCAACAAAGTTTAGGTTGTCAGAGTAAGAAAGATTTAAATGGTAGTCTGATGAAAGACTCTAAGGCATCGCTGCCGAGCATACAAGAATTAGAGAATGAAGGGGCTTTTGAAATGGCTAATCAGGTACCTAATCTAACATTTCTGTCCGAGCAGTTCGAGAAACGTAGAAGCAGCGTACAAAGACATTTCCAGGAGAGGGTGAGAGGGATCCGGTTTTGTGCCCTGCTGGTGATCACGTATTTGTGCTGTACTTTCCCGCTATATATCACTGAGATGCTTCATGCAATTATTTCTCTCACTCCATATATCAATGTGATCACCTGTACAACAGCATTATCCCTCATCCAAATCATCATATACCCTTATATATTCCTCTGTATGGACAGTAACGTCAACAAAGCCACCCACAAACTGTTCCAGGATCTTAGACAGCGGTGGTTACAGACAAGGGAAAATACTGACAAACCTATCACAGTGTCCGAGCCCAATACGACAGAAACCACTGCCACACAAGTGTAGCCATTGGCTTAAATTTGCAACCAATCACTGTGGCCAGATACTCTCATCGCCAGTACATGGATCAAACATGACCAAAATTGTTTATATCCACATGATCTATCAATTACGGAATATATCAGCAAAGCTCATGTACTTGTGAACACCATTCTTCCACTGTCAGACTTTGTAACCTACTCAACTGTTAGTGAATCACCCTTGGACTGATTGTGGGCCAAAATATCCTGCATGCAAGACCAATCCATAAGTTTCGATTATAGGATCAACATACTGAAAGCATTTATCTAAATATGAGAGATCATGGAAATGCATCCAGTATATCTTATAGAAGCATGAACAAGTTAGAGGTCTTGCAACTATTTGTAAGAAGGACACATTACCACATCCTGTTTGTAAGGACACATTATCACATCTTATTTGTAAGAAGGACACATTACCACATCCTGTTTCTAAGGACACATTACCACATCCTGTTCCTAAAAAGGACACATTACCACATCCTGTTTCTAAGAAGGACACATTACCACATCCTGTTGTATAGCTACGATATCCTGAGCCCATTCTGTTCTGTTTAGTAATGGATGTTGATTGGCCGAAAACCCTGTGTACAAAGACTGCATTCCGTGTTTTTGACTCCTATGCAATCAGAGGGTATATCTGACAGTAGGAGATACACAATCAGAGGGTATATCTTGACAGTAGGAGATATAGCTTCTGATACCATGAGGTCTATTTTCGAAAGAGCATTCATGTGTGTGAAACTGAGATACTTAGGTAATTTAATTTACCAAGGATGTGGATTTCACTGTTCTTCATCTTGAGGGGCATGCACAATGTACATAATTATACGGTAAAATGGAAGGTATTTTATTCATTTGTAAATAAATTAGAGCCTTGTATAAGAACAATGAATTGTGAAGGACTACCTGAATTCCTTGCAAGAAACTACTTAACTATATTGCATGGGACTAAGGGATATTTATTTACTGTGAGAGACTTAAATTGGAGGAGAGTTCATCGTTACCTACATGTACTTTCGAATGATTTCATGTGAAGTGTACAAGTAATGGAGAAGTCATGATCGAATGGAAAATTGATTGTGAAATACAATTGGGCCATACTTGGAGTGTAAACATGGATACTTCATTGTAAAAGACCACTCTTGAAGTGTAAACATGGACAATTATTTGTAAAAGACCACTCTTGGACCACCCGTGAAGTGTAAACATGGACAATTTATTGTGAAAGACCACTCTTCGACCACCGATGAAGTGTAAACATCAACAATTCATTGTGAAAGACCACCCTTGGACCATTCGTGAAGTGTAAAGATAAACAATTCATTTTGAAGGACCACACTTGGACCTATCGTTTACTGTACATGGACAATTCATTGTTAAAAAAAAAACACTTGGACCACTCTTGAACCACTAATGAAGTGTTAACATGGACAAATCATTGCAAAAGGCCAGGTTTGGACCACTCATGAAGTGTAAATTGAACAATTATTGTGAAGGTGGAATACCTGTGAAGTGTAAAACCCACTGGTAAAGTATTGTAAAAGGCCAATTTTGGAACAATGGACAATTTGTTGTGAAAGACCACTGATGAATCATGAAGTGAACATGTAATCGACAATCCAATGTGAAAAGCTCTTGTTTGACTACAAATGTCCGAGTGTACATTTCAAGGATTAATCATGGAGAAATCATTAATTTCGCGCCTTACATGACTAGAAATTTTTATCTTGGGACGGTCCAGTTGTAAATGATTATATGCTGATGGACTGCCCAATATAATGGTGCACATATAATAAATGACTATGATGGATGACGCATGACGCATTGTAAAGTGCAAACCTGATGAAAGTTCTCTCACCAGAAACCTACACTTCATGACTTTTCACTCTTAGTAAATGTCTCACCCAGTGAAAATGGTGCGGCAAATTACCAAACTCTGAAATGCAGACTTACGGTTCATCACAAACATCCACTCGATTTTTCCATGTCCATGTATGCGCTTGAATGTACTGTCTGCCTTATATATGCATAATGTTATATTAACTAGCATGATTGGATGGTAGTCAGGTTGTCCATGAGGTTCCGATACAGTGAAAATTCATCTTCATGGATGGTGAACAGCTGAAAGGGTTTGCCTAGAGATTACGCAAACCTGACTTACCTAAAACCCTATATATCTTAAACCCCATATATCTGAATATGCGTAACCTAAATGGGTAATACCATGAAAAATATTACACAACACCCTTATATCAGCACTGATGCCATGATCCTATCATCATTCAGCTGTTGATTGCTCCTGCAGGCTCGTGGAAACAAATGCTTTTCAAGATGTACATATTATGTACATATTCCAGCGGTATTTTGTAGCACTGCAGTGAGTGGCACAAATGTTTCCATTATCTCTCCTTGTCAATATAAATCAATGGCAAATAGGACCAGCTGTCACCAAAATCCATCCACAACATTCTGGAGCTGTATAACTATTAAAATGACCTATTAATTCCATTTGATTTGGCTGAATAAAATATAGTATGGGTTGAGAATGAACTTAATATATATTCCTATTCAGCATGCTCACAATATAATATCAAACATTTTTTATGTACTTGTCTTTTTCTACGTAAAAAGACAAAAACAACAACAACAAAACAAACAAGCCCCGATTTCTGATTTTACTTCTGTTAACATTCCATGTTTTCACTGTTGTATGATGTATTTTTAAAATTTGGTAATGCTTATAATTGTTTTCTTGTGAAATTTATATTCATTATTTTAGTCCAGATATTTATGTGATAATATGTTTCTTTATGTTGAAGAAAATGATGCAACAATCAGTGAGTCAGTCGGTATGTCCATACTTGTACATGTACACCTGTAAAATGTAGGTTATGTGAATGGAATAAAACTGTATTATCAACATGGATACATGGTGAACTAAATCATTAAATAGCATAGCTGCAGAAATGTTTGTCAATCGACATAAATATCAACGGAAGACTGGTTAATAATAAAATTAATTTCCTGTTTAGCATTATTTTATGGAAAAAAAATCTCAGTAGGACCAGTATTTTTTGGTAAAAGTGGACCATGAAATCGCAAAAGAAAACTTTGACTCAATTGGTGGATTCTGGTTATTTTATCAAGGGAAGACTTCCTGTCTTTGTTGTGCATGTGGGTACTAACAGCAATCATACATTTTTAAAATGGGAACTCAGCCTTTTTCACAAACGCAAGTTTGAGTCGAGTGCTCCTGGTACTCAGCTATCCACGATGGGTTCTAGTGAGACACAGCCATATTTAACAGTCGTGGACTGAATGACATTCGCTGAAAATCTTATTATAAATTTGTAAATTAAGGTGCAATAATAGAAGTGAGGGTGAGAGATTCATGTCAATGATCCGGCTTTTGTATAGAACCGATACACTGCACAGGATGACCATAAATTTTGGGTGGCCCTGAAATGGACAACTGAAACAGCAACAGGTACTTTAGCAGAATTGATACAGTTTCTGAGTAATGGTATCGTACAGTATTATCACTGAGTGATAGTCTTTTTTTCAATTTCGAAAAATATTGAATGAATATATAACAATTTGAGTGCTTACCATTCTGGTTTGTAACTTTGCAAATTTTAAATATGAATGCACATGTACCTTCAAGTGGTTTGCAAAAGTGCTACACAGCAGCCTTAAGTCTCAAGGTTTACCATCCATCCGGTTAAAAGTGGTCGGAAAAAAGTCGGATAATCGCTTAATCTTCATGGAGAAGGTATACACAAACCCAAAGCCATTTTATCAACTGATCTGATTTGTCTGTTCCTGTCATGAATAGGAAATACTGGAAATTAATTAGGACAAGGCCGAGTTTTGCAAAATACACTGGTGAAGGCAACTTCTGCAGCTATTTTTAGTTCTTGATTTGGGCCTTGGAGATGACTAGTATAAAAATGCAGAAATTAAAAAAATTAGGAGCAGGCGGATATTATGGGGCAAGTTGTGAAGCTAAACAGGAATTTTATTTTACGAACCTAAAAATATGTGTTAACATGAAAATGAGAGTTTAAGCAATGACACCAACAACAGAGTTAGATATGATAGATGTCTTTATTCTTTCATAATGACAAATTAATATTGGAATATAGGGCACAGACTCCCCATATAACTCCAGTTGTCAGGGACCGCGAGCAGGGGGTTTGGTGGGGCTCACCCCCTCCCCCCACACTTTTTGAGACAGCAATGTTATAAGTCCTATCTTCTGGAGGTATATGCTAAGCGTGGTAGGGGAAGCTTGCAAGATCAAAATATAACCCAGACATTTAAGATTTTGTCTTGATGCTGATGCCAAAGTACGGTAACAGCAATTGTCCCCCTATTTATAATAAGTGGACTGAAAAGGTGTCAAATCTAAAATATGAGTCAACATTGAAAATGAAGTCAATCTGGGAACAAACAACCAAATTTACTCAAAACTTATAAACATTTAAAATCTAAATCAAAGCACAGTGAATGCTGTTGAAATAACACTGTTGAAAGTGCTATTACTTTTCTGGACCCCTTCATTCAGGCTATCAGCTAAATAAATTGACGGTTTGTCCTGGATACATCAGAACAGCCAAACATTGAGACCACAAAGATATTATCACATATTGAGAACTGCACACTCCAGTTCAAGAGAACCAGGAGTACATTGAAAGGGCATTGATTTTCTGACTGTTTTGCCGCACAGACCATCATTCTAAATGAGGGCCTAGCAAACAAATAATTTCTGTGTTAACAAGAATATTTCTATATTGCATCTCATTTGTTCCCCTGATACAGTTTGGAATTTCTATGTTACTGTTAATAACGAAGGCAATTTATCAAATCCCACTCCTGGTCAAATTAGGAATGCTCTATTGAAATACAAGCCTGAGTTTTCATGGGCACAAAAGAGTTTGGTAAGGGCATAACATTTAATCGTCCCCTCTCAAGAGTCGGGCCATGGTGATGGATTTCTGATAAATCATCGTCATTAATTACAGGAAGTAATACCCGCATAACCACTGTAATTTTCTCCCCATCAGGCTACGAACGCACCAGACCTTGTCCTCCAGTGTGACCTGATCGCGCCCCCACAGAGAGGCTATCAATTCCCCGCGAAGCATCCAATATCCATACTCAGAAACTAAAACCACCCAACAGTGGTGGTAAAATGGTCTTTCACTTAAACATGCTTTGCAACATTGATCAAGAGTCTGATTCAAACCAAAATCTGCCTTTTAGTGGCAACACTTTAGTCAACATTGTTTGAAGGATCCCAATTTCTACCCTTGAAATGGTAGACTTACATTTTTAGCAAGAAGGTAATGTGATCAGCACAAAGATAGCTGATTCCAAAAAAAAATATAAAAAAATTGATATTGTTATTGCACATAAACGCTGTACGTTAATTTTCCTCTCACCATGGTTCTATCCCACAGATGACGTCATTCTATGATGCTACATCATTTTTCGGAAATCGGCTATTGATGACAAATAGAACTTTGTGACCTGATGATCTGAACATGTAGGCTGTCGCCATCGGGACCCCTCGGGCCGGGCCCAGAGCAATTGTGGAAATAATGTTTCTGACCCCAACAACTCACATATTTGGGGTGGGCATAATTTTACCTGTATGATATAGATCATAGACAGACAAAACAATATAGCAATAGAGCAGTGATTACCTACAGGGGTAAAAGCGTTGGGTGTCCAGTTTTTCACGTATATTATCGTTCTATTATCGTTTGAAACGCGTTTCAATAGCGTTCTAAACGCGTTTTGTATTCGTTTCGTTTGCTTCTCAAAGAACGCGTTTATACCTCGCAAACGCGTTTGATCATCGGTATGTTCATTTATCTTTCGTTTCGTTTCGCTTAAAACGCGTTTCACGAACGCGTTTATGAACGCGTTTGAAACGCGTTTTGGAAACTCGTTTCGTAACGCGTTTTATTGTTGTTGTTGTTATTGTTAAATAAGCATTACCGTCCACACCACGGTTGCTTCGTCGGGCGAGAATATTATTTGGTCTGTTTTTTTATCTTTGTACAACGGTTCGGCGACTGAGTGTTGGTCAAAAGCTGCATGGAGTCAAGGTCAGGCGAAACGCTTTTTCGACTCAGTATAACATGCCTGACTAATCATTTCGCTTGGTACGGGAAGACATATATTGTTTCGCTTGGTGAACGAAAAGATTTAATCTTAGCGCAATATATAAACGAAACGAATTACCGGACACAGAACGTGTTTACCCTTGTATATTAAAGGCTATGCCACATATATTTGTAGCACAGGGATTATAATAGCGGCTGGGGAAAGCCCCGACACGTGGACTTCCTGGCCTGGTTTGCAAAATAAAAACACAAATTTGCACAAAGTCGAACGAAAAGAGAAACCCGTTCGAAACGCGTTTATAAAACGCATTCACAAACGCGTTTATAAACGCGTTTCGATCAGAGCAAACGCGTTTTGATAAAATAAAAATTAAGCGATATTGAAAGCGTTTCGTTTACTATAATCGTTTGGTAAGCGTTTGAAACGCGTTTACATTTCGTTCCGTTCGCGTTTCGTTAGGTCAAACTAAACGAAAATAACCGGACACCGAACGCTTTTACCCCTGTATAGTAGATGTAGTCGAACGATTACTGTCTATTCACAGCAATCCACACAGGTTTGTGGTAGGAGAAGTAACTCTCCAACACTCCACTTGATGTATTGGGGGCGTTACTGTAGATGTGGTCTATGGTAGTGTGGAGGTCTGTGGTGGGCAACGGGTGGATACGTTCTTGTAGATTGTAAGTCTCAAAAAAGTCTAGAAGTTTTCTCTTGTCTGTGGAGTCTTTTAACAAGTCTATGTTAAAGTCACCAAGGATAACAGTTTGCACGAGAGATGGGGATTGTGACCTGAAGATGGTAAACAGTGTTGTGAGTGAAGGACTTTTTGAGATAATGTGTTTACAAGGATATGGGCCAACAGACATGTATAAAGGGGCATAACTCCTGAAAAACACATCCGATTACACCGACTTTGAATAGGCTTCTGGTACTAGCTGCATTAAACAACTGTATGAAGTTTCATTGTTGTGAGTGAAGGACTTTTTGAGATAATGTGTTTACAAGGATAAAAACAGACAGACATGTATAAAGGGGCATAACTCCTGAAAAACACATCCAATGGCACCGACTTTCAATAGGCTTCTGGTACTGGCTGTATTAAACAACTGTATGAAGTTTCGTTGTTGTAAGTGAAGGACTTTTTGAGATAATGTGTTTACAATGATATGATGGACAGACGGACGGACGGACAGACGACGGAGGCAACGACAATACCGCTCGGGCAGAATCTGCCCGAGGGGTAAAAAATGACACATTTCTGCTCTTTTCTCAGAAGAATGAGTCAGTGCTATGAATTGAGTGAATCTTGAGATATTGTGGCAACAATCAATTTTTGATGAAATGGACCTTCTTTGACCTGGGAGAAAGGATTCAATCCCTTCATTTTATTTATAGGCTTCTGTACACACATTGCATGTTTGATATCAAAACTAGATTCATTTGTTCTTGGGATATATGCTGATAACGATAAATAAATGGATGAATGAATGACAGTATCCCCAAGAGGTCAATTTGGTTGATGCATAAACCATATTATGTATTTATGTGCATTACCAAGTACCACAATTGAATTCAAACCATTAATTCTGTTTATATCAAAATCCTTGACCCAGTCACAGGCACTGTTGCATGAGAACTTTACATAACTGACTTTTAAGTACTGAGAATGTTTTGTGTAATGTTCCTCTTGATGTTGGAAACATGAATATATTGATAAAAATCTGATATTTGGATTCAATCATGGACATAGGCGGATAGAATGTCTTCTTAGAAAACCCACTGAATCCAGGAAATACATACTCTCAGAATGTCTATAGATACCCTTTGAGGTTTATTATAAGTGAACTTCTACACTGAGATTTTTCTCGAGACATGATCTTGTCACCAGGGGAGACAGAAAAGAGGATGAAAGTCAATCAATTACGCAGTTACATGTACAGGCAATTCTCAAATCAGCGAGGCTGAACTAGTTCTAAATCAGATCGGAGTTAATAGTGTACGGTTTGGTGAACGGCAATGCGAAAACATGAGTACTTCAAAGGGACCTTAAACTGAGGTAGGTAAGACATCAAATGTTCAGGAGAAATGGCACCGGTAATGGCCACTTCCACCAGCCTTCTGTAACCCTCACATCAGATTTCACAGCTCAATGCATACAAAATAGCTGCCTCCATGCTGCAGGCTAGGTAGCTAGTCTAGAGTAAGGAACATGATGGGTATATGTGTGAGGTATGCATCAGCTTTGAGAAGACACCGAATGAACTCATCTAACCTACACATTAACAACCTCCTTAACCAGACAGAGGAAATTAACTTTGTCCACAGCATCCTTTCAAGGATGATAAGAATGAATTTAATCCCAACTCCCCTGTGCATGCATTTTATCACTAGGCTAAGGAATATAATTTGCATTAACCACTCAAAATCATGAAAATTTCACAATGCCCAGAGCATAGCAAAGTTGTTCACTCTCCAAGTATTTCCATCCAGACCTGAAAAACTTCCTTTACGGAACTCAAAGATCAATCCTTGTCCTCAGTCAGGGCGTAACAATTGTCCTCAGCTAGAGCTCAACAATTATTCTAAGCTAGAGCTCAACAATTGTCCTCATCCAGAGCTCAACAATTATCCTCAGCTAGAGCTCAACAATTGCCCTCATCCAGAGCTCACCAAATGTCCTCATCCAGAGCTCAACAATTGTCCTCAACCAGAGCTCAACAATTGTTCTCATCCAGAACTCACCAACTGTCCTCAACCAGAGCTCAACAACTGCCCTCAGCTAGAGCTCAACAACTTTCCTCATCGAGAGTTCACCAATTGTCCTCAGCTAGAGCTCAACAACTTTCCACATCCAGAGCTCACCAATTGTCCTCAGCTAGAGCTCAACAACATTCCTCATCCAGAGGTCACCAACTGTCCTCTGCTAGAGCTCAACAACTTTCCTCATCCAGAGCTCACCAATTGTCCTCAGCTAGAGCTCAACAACTTTTCTCATCCAGAGCTCACCAATTGTCCTCAGCTAGAGCTCAACAACTTTCATCATCCAGAGCTCATCAATTGTCCTCAGCTAGAGCTCAACAACTTTCCTCATCGAGAGTTCACCAATTGTCCTCAGCTAGAGCTCAACAATTGTCCTCATCCAGAGCTCAACAATTATCCTCAGCTAGAGCTCAACAATTGCCCTCATCCAGAGCTCACCAAATGTCCTCATCCAGAGCTCAACAATTGTCCTCATCCAGAGCTCAACAATTGTTCTCATCCAGAGCTCACCAACTGTCCTCAACCAGAGCTCAACAATTGTCCTCATCCAGAGCTCAACAATTGTCCTCATCCAGAGCTTACCAACTGTCCTCAACCACAGCTCAACAATTGTCCTCATCCAGAACTCACCAACTGTCCTCCACCAGAGCTCAACAATTGTCCTCATCCAGAAATCAACAATTGTCCTCATCCAGAGCTCACCAACTGTCCTCAACCAGAGCTCAACAATTGTCCTCATCTAGAGCTCAACAATTGACCTCATCCAGAGCTCACCAACTGTCCTCAACCAGAGCTCAACAATTGTCCTCAGCTAGAGCTCAACAACTTTCCTCATCCAGAGCTCACCAACTGTCCTCAGCTAGAGCTCAACAACTTTCCTCATCCAGAGCTCACCAATTGTCCTCAGCTAGAGCTCAACAATTGTCCTCATTCAGAGCTCACCAACTGTCCTCAACCAGAGCTCAACAACTGCCCTCAGCTAGAGCTCAACAACTTTCCTCATCGAGAGTTCACCAATTGTCCTCAGCTAGAGCTCAACAACTTTCCACATCCAGAGCTCACCAATTGTCCTCAGCTAGAGCTCAACAACATTCCTCATCCAGAGGTCACCAACTGTCCTCTGCTAGAGCTCAACAACTTTCCTCATCCAGAGCTCACCAATTGTCCTCAGCTAGAGCTAAACAACTTTTCTCATCCAGAGCTCACCAATTGTCCTCAGCTAGAGCTCAACAACTTTCATCATCCAGAGCTCATCAATTGTCCTCAGCTAGAGCTCAACAACTTTCCTCATCCAGAGCTCACCAAATGTCCTCAGCTAGAGCTCAACAACTTTCCAGGGCTTCGTGTTTAGCGTGAGTGATAGCTCACCTGCACGCAAACACTCGCGTAAATTCATGTCATGAGAGTGATTTTTAGCTCACGTAAACTGTCATATTTTATATTGTATTATATTGCAACCACTCGCCTGACTTTCAAATACCCTCTCCTAAATATTTTGACGCGGGCTATTTTTAGCTCGCGTACTTAATTCTAAACACGAAGCCCTGCTTTCCTCATCCAGAGCTCACCAATTGCCCTCAGCTAGAGCTCAACAGCTTCCCTCATCCAGAGCTCACCAATTGTCCTCAGCTAGAGCTCAACAACTTTTCTCATCCAGAGCTCACCAATTGTCCTCAGCTAGAGCTCAACAACTTTCCTCACCCAGAGCTCACCAATTGTCCTCAGCTAGAGCTCAACAACTTTCCTCATCCAGAGCTCACCAATTGTCCTCAGCCAGGGCTCAACAATTTTCCTCATCCAGAGCTCAACATTTGTCCTCAGCTAGAGCTCACCAATTATCCTAAACCAGAGCTTAACATGTGTCCTTAGTCAGAGCTCAACAAATGCTCTCACCCAGCGATCATCAATTGTCTTTCTCCAGAGCTCAAAATTTGTCTTCACCTAAAGCTCAGCAACTGTCCTCGCCCAGATAAAATCAATTATCCTCATTCAGTTCAATTCTCCTCATCTAGATTGCATCAACTGTCCTCAACTACAGCTCATCAACTGTCTTTATCCAGAGCTCAACAATTGTCCTCACCTAGAACTCGGCAACTGTCCTCACCCAGATATAATTATTTGACTTCTCTCAGAGCTTATCATTTGCCTTCTCCCACAGCTTATCAATTGTTCTCACTCTGAGCTCCTCCAGTCCCAATCTCCTCATCCAGAGCTCACCAACTTTCCTCAGCCAGAGCTCACCAATTGTCTTCATCCAGAGCTCAACAATTGTCCTCCGCCAGAGCTCAATAACTATCCTTATTCAGAGCTCACCGATTGTGTTCAGCCAGAGCCCAACAAATTGAACAATGGTCCTCAGCCAGGGCTCAACAACTTTCCTCACTCAGAGCTCATCAATTATCCTCAGCCAGAGCTCAAAAATTGTCCTCAGCAAGCGCTCAACACCTTTCCTTCTCCAGGGTTCACCAATGTCCTCAGCCAGAGCTCAACATTTGTCCTCAAACAGAGCTCATCAATTGTCCTCAAACAGAGCTCATCAGTTGTCCTCACACACAGCTCATCAATTGTCCTCGCACACAGCTCATCATTGTCCTAAGCCAGAGCTCAACATTTGTCCTCACAGAGCTCATCAATTGTCCTCACACAGAGCTCATCAATTGTCCTCACACAGAGCTCATCTATTGTCCTCACACAGAGCTCATCAATTGTCCTCAGAGCTCAACAATTGTCATCACCCAGAGCTCAACAATTGTCCTCACACAGAGCTCAACAATTGTCCTCACCCAGAGCTCATCAATTGTCCTCACCCAGAGCTCATCAATTGTCCTCACACAGAGCTCATCAATTGTCCTCACACAGAGCTCAACAATTGTCCTCACACAGAGCTCATCAACTGTCCTCACACAGCGCTCAACAATTGTCCTCACAAAGAGCTCATCAATTGTCCTCACCCAGAGCTCATCAATTGTCCTCACACACAATTCAGCAACTGTCCTCACCCAGATATAATCATTTGACTTCTCCCAAAGCTTATCATTTGTCTTCTCCCACAGCTTATCAATTCTCCTCACACTGAGCTCAACAATTGTCCTCACACAGAGCTCATCAATTGTCCTCATACAGAGCTCATCAACTGTCCTCACACAGAGCTCATCAATTGTCCTCACACAGAGCTCATCAACTGTCCTCACACAGAGCTCAACAATTGTCCTCAACCAGAGCTCATCAACTGTCCTCACACAGAGCTCATCAATTGTCCTCACCCAGAGCTCATCAATTGTCCTCACACAGAGCTCAACAATTGTCCTCACACAGAGCTCACCAATTGTCCTCACACAGAGCTCATCAACTGTCCTCACACAGAGCTCATCAATTGTCCTCACCCAGAGCTCATCAATTGTCCTCACACAGAGCTCATCAATTGTCCTCACACAGAGCTCATCAATTGTCCTCACCCAGAGCTCAACAATTGTCCTCACCCAGAGCTCATCAATTGTCCTCACCCAGAGCTCAACAATTGTTCTCACCCAGAGCTCATCAATTGTCCTCACCCAGAGCTCAACAGTTGTCCTCACCCAGAGCTCATCAATTGTCCTCACACAGAGCTCAACAATTGTTCTCAACCAGAGCTCATCAACTGTCCTCACACAGAGCTCAACTATTGACCTCACCCAGAGCTCATCAACAGGGATTCATAGAAGTCCAAATTTTACGAACCGAAATCCAGAAAATTGAGTGTTTTACAGGCAAATTGAGTTAAAATAAAATTTATCGGCATTTTTTCTCCCTAAAGTTGAGTATATAAATTTTTTACAAACCAGGGTCATTTTTTCTCCCAAAGTTGAGTATATAATTTTTTTTTACAAACCAGGGTAAATGCTACCTTCTATGAATGTATTTTTAACCTTTTGTGTAATTAAAATCATTTCGTGTCGCTGATTGCGTTTACTCAGTTCCATCAGTATGTTGTCAGAAAGAAACGATGAAATACAAAATCATACTGGTTTATAAAATAGTTACACGATGATTGTATTGGATTACACAAATAATAGGTGTCTTGATGATGATATTGTTTTGATAGAATATTGTTAACAAAATAAAGAAGGGGAAAAAACGACACACTTCAAAAACGCTTGCCAGCAAGATTTTAAAATCCTTCTTCATAAATTTGGGCTTTGGGCTCTCCTAATGCCAGATATCAGCACTTATATACAGGGTCTCACAGCGTCCTTCAAAAGAACTATTCTAAAAAATCAAATACATCAATATTTGGAAAAAATCAAATGTGTTTTGCCACAAAGTCAAATATTCTGATGAACCTGACTTTGTGTTGAGATCACTCTTGAGAAGGTCATATTGTACTAAACACCATCTAAACACCATAACCATTTCTTACTATTTTTTTGTTAATTTTTCAAATCGACAAATTTACAGAAAATCAAATTATATTGGCGTCAACAAATTTCTGTTGTTGTTGTTGTTGCGGGATTCGTGTGTGTTTCTGCAACATCGTCGGGACTCCTCTACAGATTCAACTGCAGCCGGACTCTCACTTCCCACTTTTTCAGCAGGGTCAGTGTTTATTTGACAACAGGCTGCAGAAAAAAGCTTGAATGTTGCTGTGTTCAGATCGTTTTGAACAGTTTGCAAATGTCACACACGAGCTAGTGAAGCGGACTAGGAAATAGTGTGGGGCGTATGATGCGGAGATGCCCGAGATAAAAATACCCACGGGGGTAATTCAACGAACAGCTTTGACATTTTCTAACAAATTTTTCAAGACAATTGGCAGTCTGCCATAAGCTATAGACGTCGTCATCGATGGTCCATTTTTCAACACTTTGTTGGCTGTGCACCTGCCGATCAAGATTTACGTGTACCGTGGAAAAAATACATGCATTTGTGCATGTGTGCACTGCTAATTTCGAGCATTTGTGCATGTGTGCACTGCTAATTTCGAGCCTTGAATTGAGTATAAATATTTTGGTGATAAATATTGATTTTTTACTCAAAAAAATTGAGTTTTGAACTGAAAAATTGAGTTTTTAAACTCAATCTACAAACGGAAATTCGGTACGTAGAACTGACGTGAATGAATCCCTGCATCAATTGTCCTCACCCAGAGCTCATCAATTGTCCTTGTCCAGAGTTCAACACGTTCCCTTAGGTGGAGCTGAACAATTACCCTTTGGAAGAATTCAACAGTAAACACCCAATGAAGTTCCCCAGTTGTGATCAGTCACAGTGGTATGGTACCATAGTAGTGACTATGTGTTCTCCATACCATAGACGTGTGGTGCAAGAGCTGATGGTCCGCTCTGGTACTATTACGGTTCAGACATAATCATTATGGCAAAATATTGCTTTATTGTTACTTCACTGGAGCTACCCAGTTTCCTCCGCAAGACCTAAACAAAGTTCACCATATCAAAGCTAACAATTTTACATCAGCAGATACCAGTACTGATGAAATAAAAAAATTGCTAACCAGCAAATCGCCCTATGCATATATTGGAAGAACATTTAATTTAAAACCGACTAATTCATACACATTCATCTTCCAATATTAATAGGAAACAATCATAAATAATTTGAAGCTCAATTTCCTGTTAATATATATTATGTTCAAATAAAGCCATCTGCTATCACCAGCCACAAAGTGATACATAACGAATCCGTGAACGATAAAGACATCACGGACGGCCATATCTGGTTGCCATAACAATGGTACGGATAAAGGAATTGATTACTTCCATGTAAAACCATCTCCATATATGTCGTGTATGTAAGAGTCTAGCACAAGGCTTAATTAAACTGTAAGATGTTACTTTGAGAGGAAATTGTGCTACTTTGCTGTCCAAAGATTATATCCTGGCATAGCACAAGGTGATCAAATTAACCCTACATGTACCTGTAATTGAAGTACCATCTATCACAGCTTATTTCAGCCTTTCATCCTTATGAAGGTACCCTGGATTGATGCATGCTATGTACCTGTATATTCAACCCACTAATGTTCTTTCTCTGTTATGTTGTTCTGCTCACCGTGGTTGCTGGCATGTGGGTAAGTACAATATAGTATGCCAAGCTGACTTGAGACTAGATATAGGGATGACAGGTCAGCTGTCATCAATGGAACTACATGTATCATGGCAATGATGGGAAATTTTACATGTATGACAATGTTATCAAACACTCAAATAATTTTACACATAACCATTGCAATAATAAAAATTTTACATGTACCTGGTATGACAATGTTATCTAACACCCAAATATATTTACATATAACCTTTGTGGTGAAGTGTGAATCATTGTCACTCTGATGATGTTCCATTCGCAAACTATTATTGGTGACGTTTTCTGTATAAAATTACAAGCGTCTCAATTGTTGAAATTCACAGTATTTTGAAAGTCATTTAACAAATTCCAATTGTTGACAAATTTTAAAGCACAGCTCATTACCCTCATGTCTGCAGGGCTATAGATTTGGATCTCACAATATGTCGCTTTAATGCCTGTTATAGTACTGCAACCATCCTGTGCCATTTCCTGTATTAAAAATGCTCATTAGTGTGGCAACAGTTTTCTTCTTCTGTCTTCCGGATGATCTAACATGTTGAAAATCTTGTGATTAGGAAGCAAATAATGTATTAGACAATCTATTTCACAGCTTTTCCTCTTTCTCCACTACATAGCTTGAAGTCAAAAGCTTTAGATTTTCAGATGTGAAGCCAGTCCCGCTGCATCCATGCAATACTGTTCCATTCAACTGGATCATTACATACAACCCTGAAGCTTCTTATTAGGACTCGCAATTCAGACATCATAAAATTTCTCTTTTTTAGAAATATGCTCAAGGCTTTTTTCTCTTCTTAAAGGTGAAGGTTTTTAGACTCTCATTTTTATATTTTGTATAGGTTGAATAATGATCAAAATAACAGTCTATCTACTTCATTTGGCTTTATTTGAAGGATTGTGATGTCACATCAGCCGAGCTGCCTGAATATTGAAAATTACAAGTATTGACATCGGGACAGGTGGTCTGACGTGACATCACAAACTGGCATCAATCAAGGACACATATACAGTGCAGATTTGGCTTCTTATCTTGACTGGGCTTGGGATACTATACTTCAAACAAAAACCGAAGGACATACATGTAGCTAAGCGGACATTTCCATCATTACCTTAAGAATATAAATGCATTTCACCTTTAACTGTAGGCAATCCACACTTTCCTGCACTGTAATTCTTGGACACAGGACTATTTGTGGTTCGTACTGTCCCTCTCTTTGCTATGGCTTCAGTATGGAGACTATTTTTAATCAGCGATAACAGGACTTTTCAACTTGAAGTTGCCAAAATTATGATCAATATAATCGTAATGGTTCTCTCTTGGAATAGTGCAACAATTTGAAGCATATTTACCGTATTTACACCGGGTACACAAGGTTAAATATCTGTCCTATACTGTAGATATAGACTGGGGAGGAAGATTACAAGCCACAAATGTACACCAGGATTCATCTGTCGGGTCGCGAGCACGGACCTATTGTCTAGGAATTGAAGTCGGAAAGGGGGATTTCTCTGCTAGAAGAACAGTTGCCACTATAAAACTTCTAATAATTCAAAACCTCAAGCAATAATCCGGAAAAACTGAGCAAATTTAATTTATTGACTCATCGGTCAAATTGATTAACATAAAAACTCCAGTATATCAAGGGTTACCTTTCAGTGTTTAAATACTTGATTGGTCAATATGCATTTTTAAAAAGAAATCTAGTACTTCTCTATGTACAGAGGTAAAAAGGTCATTATTATTATTTCCAGGCTTGGAGACTATATAAAGGTCCATTTATGAGATTTTGAATGCAGCATTTGGATGTATCCCCCCCCCCCCCCCCCCCCCCCCAACTTCCAGGATGCGAGATTCAAACAAGACAGATCACATCTACATAATAGTTATCATTCACCAAGTATCAATCTTCTTCACCAGGTAGTCAGGGAGTTACAGTCTGGACAAAAAGGCACATGTCCTTTATCATGTTTATAGCATATATATTGATGATAAAGGGCCATGTACTTCATTGAAACTGGTAAGTAACCTGACAGTGAACACCTACCTGATACTAGCATCTACTTACAAAATCTCCAACTTTTTCAGCAATTACTAAGAGAGATACAGCCCAGACAACAATGTACTATATAGCAAAATTTGTCAATAAATTAAACTAGGAACATAACTCTCTGGAAAATCACAGAATGAGGTAAATACGAAGCTGCGCATCAGAAAACCCCTCGGCTCTGGGTACATTCATAATGCATTCAATTTGAACCAAGATGTCAGGAACACCAAGCAGTCAAGTGACAAATATACAGATTATCAAAAATTTTGCAATTAGAAATGACCCCTAAGATTTCCGTCCAATCAGAGAAACCGGTATTCATTACATAAATTTCTTGACGCATCAATGATGTATACCAAATTTTACAACGAGCATTTGAATGGTATCAGAGATAGAGATCATTAATGATTTCGCATAAATGAAAGATGGCCGCCCATCCTTCCCGCCACTCAGAGGAACTGATGTGGTTATTCATTGAAAGTCTCTTGATACATTGATGCTGTATACCAAGTTTCGTATAGAACACTGAAATGGTATCAGAGATATACATTATTAAAGATTTTGCATAAATTAAAGATGGCCACCAAGGTTTCCACCCAATCAGGGATACCAGAACAGTCATTTATCGTAAGTCTCTTGATGCATCGATGATGTATACCAAATTTTACATCAAGCACTTGAACGGTATCAGAGAACGAGATCATTAATGATTTTGCATAAATTAAAGATGGCCGCCCATCCTTCCCCCCACTCAGAGGAACTGATGTGGTTATTCATTGCAAGTCAGTTGTTACATCGATGCTGTATACCAAATTTGGTATAGAACACTTAAATTGGATCAGAGATATATATCATTAAAGTTTTTGCATAAATTAAAGATGGCCGCCAAGGTGTTCGGTCAATCAGATCTCGATGCAAAGTATCTGGATGTATCGATGATGTATACCAACTTTCATATAAAACAACTGAATGGTAACAGAGATATGTATCATTATCGATTTCGCATAAATTAAAGATGGCCTCCAGGATTTCCACCCAATCAGAAAAGCCGGTTTGGTAATTCATTGAAAGTTGCTTGATGTATCGATGATGTATACCAACTTTCGTATTGAACAGTTCAATGGTTTCCGAGATATGGATCATTATCCATTTCGCATAAAATTAAAGATGGCCGACAAAGTTTTCACCCAATCAGGTCCCAATTAAATAGGCTTCTGGTCCTTGACTAGGTAAATAAGCATACCAAATTTGGAATTCTTCAGTGGAACGGTTCTCCGGCTATCTCGCTCACGTACAGACGTACGGACGTACGGACAGACGGACGTACAAGACGACGACAATACCCCATGGCCAAAATTGGCCGAGGGGTAAAAAACCCTCACACGGTTGTAAACATCTTCCATGTCAGTTGTCCATCAAATAGTAACCAAGCTATTGCCCGGACAAGCACATAATGAAGCCGATGGTATCGGGCCATAACTCTGGGAACATGAGGCACCGGCGGTGCAACAACCCTGCAGCCCCTTAACAGTCCAGCTCAAACAACATCTTTTAGCATGGAAAAAAACATACCAAATTTGAGAAGAATTCGCTGAATGATGCTCAAGTTATTGCCCGGAAACGAATGTCAGACCGGCGAATAGATGGATGCTCGGACACACAGGGGGATGGACGGATGGACAATCGCAATCCAGTATATCCCCCTACTATGCACAGGGGTATACCTTGGTAAATTGGTAAAGTTGTGATCTTATTGTCCTGGCCTGAAACTTAATGTTGGATGGGGCTTTTGTCCATTGGTGCTTTTGTCCATAGTTTTCTGTTCACTGGGGCTTTTGTGCAAATCCCAAAGAGAATGTTTTTCTCATTCATTTTCATAGAATAGCTATCATTTATCGAGGCATGGACACATTAATATATTTTGAAGTTTCATACATTTATTCAGAAGATATAGCAAGTAAATATTGGCTTTATTCATTGTCATTCAAGAATAAAGCCTCTGTATACTATAAACCTAGATCTATAAGGTTCACTACTGATAGTGACCCAAATGGATACCAAACTACAATTTATAAGTGTTCCCAAGACATGGAAATATCACAAATTACAACTGAAGCAAAATTAAAGCCAACTGAGTAATTGGTAGATGGTAATTGACAAGCAAGAACAGTTGTGGAGATTTAAATTGTAGTTTTAAACTTGCACTACATGTACATTTTCCAGTACGTTAAACAACTCAATTCTCTGCATGGTTATCTCCCCTGTCCACTTACAGAAAAACTGTTTTTGGACAGATGAATGGTACGACAAATATGGTATGGCGGACAAAGCGATTCCTATATGCCTCCCGTCTTGATTAGAGGGGTAGGAGGGCATAATAATGTTATTCGGAAATGGCACTTCCTGTTGTTGACCTGTTAGTACATTTGCCTGTATGTTTTATGGTTTAACAAAGATTACTACATAACAGGTTATTTAAAGGTGAACTGCAAAGCTTTTAATTTTATTTAAAATGTTGCTTATATACATCTTGTCTTATGTGACATAACTTTTATACGTTTTTGGGGCAAATATATTTTCTAAAATTGTACTAATAACAATATTTAAGTTATCCTGTTATAAATCCGTCTAGAAAACTTGCATCGCTTGTCTCTCTTGGTTTGTAGAACGTTATGACGTTATAGCGGTCTCCTTCACTCAAGTTTTATTTAAATGTGACATCATGCTACGTCGGATGAATGAGCGAGGACCACTATAATGTCATGACGTTCCAAAAACAACGGGAGGCAAGCGATGACGTTTTTAAAAGTTCTGAATCTCATTTGCTGGTGGTATAAGTTTTGATTTCTCATATACCCAAAATAAAACAATAACCCACAGAACTATTACCACACATAGTTGTAACAACTATAGAAGTTCTTGTTTTATGACATTTTAACAGAACATGGGAAAGCTTTTCAGTTCACCTTTAACAACTGACAATTGTGTTTGGTTTTAAATTATGCTTGAATATAGGCTGACAATCACAATTATAACACATGAAACTCCATTTCCCACAGATCTAGCAAACTTTATATGATCATAGTGTAGGAAATTGACCCATTAAATCTCAAGCACTATCTTTCAAATGCACTTTTAACAACGCCAGCATAAAAAATATCCAGGACAAATATCCAACTGAAGAAGCAAAAATCAATTGCGGTAAAACGGATCGGAAAAAAGATTGCAGATCGAGAAAAGGATATTTGTTGAAATGAGAAGCATTTAGGTGAAGCGAAGTTTGATTGATTCCAAGTCCCAACTGATGAGACATGATAAAGGTCAGCTCTGCGACACGATGAGGGATGCAAACTGGCACAGCACTCATCTAATGGAGGGGAATTGGAACGTGGCCATTGCTTCAGCAAATTATTTGTGTATAAAGATGGAATGGACAGAGGCATGTGGATTCAATAGAAATGAATATTCTCGCCCTAAATCAACAAGTCCATACAGACACGATAAACGGAAGGAGTGAAGAACTACAGAGCCATCGACAGCTGAAGTATTGGACTTCTGAGAAAAAACAAAACAGATATTAGTTGGATCGATGGACAGGCTCCGAAAGACTAGCAGCAATACTTGCAAGAACATGTTTTTTTAAAATCCATATATGAGAATAATCATTTCTAATTTATGGGATAGTCACTTACAATACAAGATCAACAATAAAAAGCTCACTTCCCCCATATGTTGTCCAGGATAAGAGAGACAGCCATGAGGCATTTTATTTATTCATTCAAACAGTCAACGGACATGAAATTCAGCTACAGACCACAAATAACAAATTGCTTTGAATCGGAGAAATCTCACATCATATTGCTCTCAAACAGTGTTATTAATCTACTTTATAGATCAGAAAGTTATCACTGCCGATATTTTGTCTGCCACAGGCATATTGCTGTCATCTTCATCACCCATCTGTCTGTCCATTTATTGATATCATCTCAACTATCACTTGAACAACTCGGAAAATGTATCAAAAACTGTGAATTGCCACAATCATGGCTAGCCATACTTAGTAGACAAAAACTGCAGTAACCAAGCAGTTCCGTGAAATCATATTTTCAAATTCATTATGGCTGAAACCCAATGCGAACCATTTATATTTTATAGAAGTAGAGCTTCTGAGCTATACTCCATGTAAACATATTTAATGGTCAATCTTTCAACTTTGCCTTTATCAAGTGATTCGTGGAATTTCTTGAAAAAAATGTCAGTTATAAATATACAGATTGTCCAAGTGTTTATTCAGTTCCAAAGATGACCGTATGTTATATTGAGATGTACACAATGGTGATTCTAATTGTTTACAAATAGCTCTTGAGGTTAGAGTTATGAAGAACGTTGACATTATAAATACCGAACAGGTGATTATGACCTGGAGAACACATGATGTTACAATGTACAAACCAGCTTACACTACATCATAATAATAACAATAAAAATAATTTTATTTATTCTGGGTGGCTTAATTAGCCCCAAAGCTAGTCTTCCTTATGGCCCAGAAATAAGTTAGTATAATAGTTAGTGATTGTGTGTACATAAAAAAATAGTATATTGACACATGTAACAATATCAGAACATGGATTGTATTGTAACTAAATAAAAATGCATGTACTACCACAGTCAATATAAAACTAAGTGCAGTTTACCAAGTATTTCCAAGTATCATGTCTAAAATATTTGATTTTAAGAACTGGCATTCAAAAGATACAATATTATCACAGGCTCTCAGTTCTACAGGTAAAGAGTTCCAGATTTGACCCCTGAATACCTGAAACTTTTGCGAAATATTTCACATTTCAAAGGAGGTAGTGCCAGATCGCCTCGCTTACCAGATCTCGTTCTTGAAGACACTTCTTCAAACAAACATACATGTATCAAGTACTCAGGGGCCAGTTTCTAACAAACTTTGAACGTCAATATAGCCTTGTGATAGGTAATTCATTGTTTTACTGGTATCCAGTGTAATTAATTAAAAACTTCAGCAGTAGGTGTTCGATGCAGGGCTTTCAACATTATGCTGTCAGCACATTTTTTGTAATTTCAATAACCTGCTCATAACTCCAGCATCAGCGTTTCTCCAAATAACATCACAATAATCAAAATTTGGAAGAAATAATGCATCATATAGCATCTTCAATGTATCTAAGGTCTCTTAATTTATACAAAAAATAAAGATTATGAAAATTTTTGTTGCATAGTGTGTATGACATTATGACATAGAGACCTGATCAGTGTAGCTTTTTCTTCACGACATAACTTCATCTGTTCAATATTTATTACATGTATGTTGCCATTATTCTGTATATTTTCTGGCAATTTTCATTTCATTCAACAGATCTCTTGATAATGGCTCTGGCATGAGCATCAAAAACGTGCATTAAATGTGGAGATTAAATGTGGAGATCTAGATGGATCCTATGAGTAATCCTTCAAACTTTGACCTTAAAATAGGCCAAGGTCAGTCTTCACCAGGCTTCTGAATCTGCCTCATCACCAGTTACATATGTTATATGAATTTGAATGGCTATAATCCTTCAAGAGATATTAACAAGCGAGATTGTCAGATGGATAGATCAAGCAGACAATAGGGACACCCTAGTTCAAGTTTCCCAAGTTCCCTAGTTCCAAGTTCCCAAGTTCCAGCTCCGTAGTTCCAAGCTCCAGTTCCCCCAAGCTCCCCCTCCGAAGTTTCAAGCTCCAGTTTCCCCAAGCTCCACCTCCAAAGTTCAAAAGCTACAGTTCAAAAGCTCCCAGACCTAAAGCTCCCAGTTATGATACACATCTGGTTGTTTAACTCTTTGCTACTTGCTGATAGTCTCGTTTGTCAGCCTTGTATGTTCGGATAAATGCATGCGAGAGGATTTTGTTATAGACAGTCTTTTTTTGAAGCAATATATTTGCATGTAGCTTGATTGAAACCCCGCTAAATATATATATTTTCAGAAAGCCCATACTTTAATTAATCTGTCCTTCAAAATATCTGCCCATTTGTGTCTAAAATAAACCCAGACCAGGCGAGAAAATGAAATAAACAAAAAAAAAATCTCTGATTTCGACAACATTACCGTGAGTGTATGTCCCAGCCAAATGATAGTTTCCATAAAAAATCTCTTCACGATTCGCCCAATTCAACCGGACGATCGTGCTAAAATACCAGTGCATCGTCCGTGTGGGTTTTAATCCGACATATAAATCCGAGAAACCCTTTATTTCCATTGTAAATCCAACAGTCGGCTCGCTAAAGTTTCAACGAAGCCATTTTCTTTGGCGAGAAATTCAACCGGCACACGCAGACAAGGCGGCCGGCCAATCGCTGCCATTGTCTCACACGTCTCAACTAATCGGGCTTCGCGATACTAACAGAGCCCGATCGAGGTCAATTTGGTCACGCTATCAAAGAATGATCACATCTCTATCCAATCAAATCCTTCGTTATTCAATCCTATCCAATCAAATCACTCGTCACAGGTCGAAAGACCCGGAAATGACCTTTAAAATGAAACCAATATCTCTAACATTCTATCGCGGGAAATGGGATTTCGATAGCGTTGAAAATGGTCAAAAAACGGCAAATTCTTCGCCGATTTTCTCAATTTTCACCAAAGGGTCTTCAATAAAATAAACTTGTTATACGTTTATTGCATGATTTACAATAAAATTTGAACGTATATTGTCGAATTTCCTTGTCCAACGATGTGGACTACCGACGACCTCTCACTTGACGAACATTTTACTGTGCGGCGATTTTTTTGCGTGGTGGTGAATTGCAGCCGGTTTCGGCCGTTATGGGTATATATGATGCCGGCCGGTTTTGGCCGGTACAAGTACGAAAGGGTTAAGAGGCATAACACATATGCCAGTGTCAATCAGCCCTTATTATAATGTTACTTATTATAATGTTACTGTCTAGCCTGTTCAACACATCTTTTGAATTGTTGTGGGAGCTCACTGATTATAGATTACAGATTAGAATAAGCCGCATCTAACACCCACTGGAACCAATTGTTTGGAGGGATTAGATGTTTGTGAAAACATCCTTCAGGATAACACAGATCGGCCATGGAAGATAACTTTAAATGGAAGAAAGTCCTTTCCATCCTCTGTAGAGGAACTTAGAATACACACTTCCATCTTATAATTTTACAAACAATATCTTGGTAATGAGAAAGCTATGATGGTCTCGCATAAATTAAATATAGCCGCCAAATTTTCCAAACGATCGGGTCCAGATTCCAGATTCTGACTCGCGAGCATATGGGTGTGCACTGCAAGTTTGGTGTGCCTAGGTTAAACCGTTCTAAAGATATGTGGGTAACGAGAAAGGTGTGATGGAGGGACGGATGGACGTATGACGACAACACTATCCTTCGGCCAAATTTTGGCCCAGAGGAAAAAAATCAAAACAATGCCGACGATTATATGAATTACATAACTGAGAAATCTTTGAAATGAAACTAATTGCCATCCATTCATACATACCTCTAATTTTGACTGCTGATGTGTAAGTGAATCGCGGTAATTCGATATATATGGGGTATCTAGTGATCAAGAGGGTCGATGCGACATTCAAATCATCAGGGGAACAAGATGGGTATATGATGAATATAAGAAATCTGATGACCGGTCGCATTTGTCATGTTTGTGAAAGAAAGTTCAGTCGGCTTATTGCCAATGTGTTGACCGAATATCCCGTCCAATCATACCACGATACTACATTTGTTATTACACACATAGCCCAAAAAGTTCTGTTTCAACAGAATATTTAGCAAATCATCCAATTATTTCTGCATAAAGGCATGGTAATGTACCCCCTCTACTCCTCACTTCTCCTAATCCCACAGCTATCCTGACATGTATTCACGGTCTTCCGACCTCCAAAAATCTGATAAGATGGGCATTTGAATTTGAGAGAGACGGATGGTCACTTTCTGTGACCTCATAGCTGTCCCAGCAAAGTTTCACGACGAAAGAAACAGATCGATTGTAAAATAATAGGACGGAAGTGTGTAATCTTAGTTCCTCTACAGAGGATGGACAGGACTTTCTTCCATTTAAAGTTATTTTCCATTGCCGATCTGTGCTATCCTGAAGGATGTTTTCACAAACTTCTAATCCCCCCCAAAAATTGGTGTCAGTAGGTGTTAGATGTGGCTTATTTTAATCTGTAATCTATAATCAGTGAGCTCCACAACAATTCAAAACATCATATCTGGGAGCTTTGGGTCTGGGAGCTTTTGAACTGTAGCTTTTGAACTTTGGAGGTGGAGCTTGAGGGAACTGGAGCTTGAAACTTCGGAGGGGAAGCTTGGGGAACTGGAGCTTGGAAATACGGAGCTGGAACTTGGAACTGGGAACTAGGGAACTTGGGAAACGTGAACTAGCGTGTCCCCAGACAATATCATTGGCTAAAATTGGCCTTGGGTAAACATTAACAGGCCTATACTTCACCATGCACATCTCTGAACTGTACTTCTAGTACAAATGTAACAGTTTTCAGTGATTTACAGATTTTTCAGCCACAGTGACCCTGTCTCAGTTTGTTGGGGTTTTCTTGCAACCCAGTGACACAGTTATTACAGTTCCTGCCCGACAGTAAAGGTCACACCTGAAGATGGTGCAAAGATCTAGATCTAGCTGACACTGCTCCACCTTCCAGATCCTGCTGGTTATACAGACCTCAATCCTCTCCCAGCCCAGTTCTTATTATCTTTTTACACAGCCAGAAACGTCAAGGAAGGCAATTTAATCCCTTCCTGACATGCCAGACTTTCTGACATGGACTGAGTGTGGGTTAAACATGAAGACATAGACTTGATTGGTGACATATTACATAATTTTAGCCCTATCAGTGTGAACCCATGAATGCTTGAGTGAAAGGTAATGTTTTATTCATAACAATTGGATTTGCAGTATCACCGATACAAGATCAGTGTCCCCATCTAGACAGATCAATTGCTTCTGCAGATATAAAATTATTGGATTGCGTTCTTGGTTCCGACGGCAAAAGTACTTCCCGAAATGTTTGCGACAACACTTCTGGGAATATTAGGCAATGAGCTTCAGTGACTTGTCAAATGATAATAATAATAATAATAATAATAATAATAATACTTTATTTACGGAGGGGATTCAATTAGTACAAAACCAATCTTCCTTGAGTCCCTCACACTCGCCCTTACACACAAGTCATTCACACACAAACAAAATAGGAAATGAATTAAAGTAAAATAGAGATGAGACAGAAAATATGAACATACAAAAATACAGCAGAATTGAGTGGCATAGATCTTAAGTCACATGATCAATCTTCAAGGGAGACAGCCAAGTTATCCTCCTCTGAACATCATTACTATACACTCATCTCTGCATGTACATTTATGTTAAAGGGTCCAAGAAAAACTGGGTGTTTGTGGGTGATACTTCTGTTCACCAAATCAGTTAACTGGTATTTGAACCAGATAAAATCAAAACTCTGTAGGTGATCATTGAAACAGTTGGGGAACCTGACAGTGTACATCTACAATGTACTAACCATCTTTCATGTAAGTTTTGAAGTTGTGCTTCATATACATGTAGTAACCGAAATACGAACCAAACATGAGGGTGAGACTCACAAAACCCCTCGGATTCCCCCGAGCAATTAAGAAATATGCTGAGAATGTGCAACATTATCTCTTCTCTCAATGACAAAAATAGCATCACGTGATGTGAGATTGAAAGCAGGGAGTAATCCAGACGTGTTTTGATACCGGTATACCGGTATCTGCGCCCAAACTCACGCGCCCAAATACTGTCAAACAAAATTGAATGTCGGCTAAAATCTAAACCAAAACCACCTAAAATCACTCTTATGGTCTTATTTTCATTATTTATCGAAGAAGTAACTGATTATTTTCTGTGTACAGCCGGTGGAAACACTAAATCTTCCAACTCGCATCATGCTTCTTGACTAAATCCATGCATGCGGGCCGCCATTTTAGCCTGTTTAAGCCCACTGCGCATCGGTTTTGTGCAGCGTGTGTATTTCCGGTTTTGCGGTTTCCGGTTTCGCGGTAGTCGACCGGTGTCCCCAAAAAATGCCTGGATTAGTCTCTGGAAAGGTTAACAGCTTGATGAACTTTGCATTTCGATGTTTACACGTTTCTTGATGAAATACTTTTGTAGCAGATGATTAGGTTTGTTCTAAAGGATCCAAGGCAGAATGATAACGGTACACGCCAACAAATTCACAACACGAACATCGGAATATATTAAACACCTGGCAGATAAAGACATGAGCAGTTACACAATTTATTTACAACCATAACACTTATTAAGGTGATTGTGAATATGAAATGGACATGAGCGATGGAGTGTAGGTTTTTTCATTCAGATTCATCTTTGTCCAGGTGATGGCTAATTTGGTAAATTCTTTAGTTTATAAATTATGAATTTATTCCAAATGTTGAAGCGTATTTTACGACTTTATATTGCACGTGGTCCAGTTTCAAACTGTTCAACTTGTCCAGAGCATATCCAATGAAGAACCAGTATGGCAGTCTGGTACTTGTGTCACAGGTGAAATCCTAAGTATTATTGAAATAAGCTACAGGTTAGACACAAGTAAGCTTACATTGAAAATTAGGCATAATCAAAGATTTATTCATCACTTCTTTCAATCCAATCATAGTGTTAAGTGTGTGGATGGGGTACTTTGAAATCGCTGACACACAACCTTTGGCAAGGCAAAAAAATCTGGCAGATAATATATAGTTCCAGAGTTTTAATGTTGTTGTAGGATAGTATCTACCAAAAATATATATCAGCTACGGAATAGCATTGTCATGTACAATAAAAAGCATCTGAATTGAAAAAAAAATAAATAATTATTGTATTTTTTTCAGCCAACAGTCCAGCAGATTACAAATATGGGCCAAGAAAATCGGTCCAATTTCTGGGTATCCCCTTCCTGCTCAAGTGACGTATGCCGATGTCAATGATCCAGTGCATTTTGTAGTAACTAATCTACAGTTTTTCTCAACAAGCGTTCTGAGAACCCCAACATCTCACCTTGCGGGTCTCCCGCTGAAGCTGCAGCAGTATTGAAAACATATATGTATACATGTAGCAAACTTTATACGTACAGGGGTACATGTAATTTTTTGCCTAACAAAAATCTTGTCACTGGAAACATACAAAGTCCAAACTGGGATAATTTGGACAAAAATTCATTTTTCATGTCATATTTCTTAAAAATAGCACATGCACATCCTCGAATCACATTAAACTTGTGTAGCAAGTGTCAAACTCATCCAACGAAAACTGACAGCTTCAACGAACTTTCCATGTACGGGTGAACATGTATGTACATTATCATTGGCAAATTACTAAGACGATACCTTCAAATTTGAACAAAAGATAATATTTCATCTCATAAATAGCACACACATTTCCTCTAATCATATGAAATATTTGTACCAAGTTTAATAATCATCTAATGAAACCTGACAAATTCAGACAACTTTTCAGTATATTTTTTTCTAACAAAAAACCTTATAAATGGCAAATTACTAAGTCCAAACCTCATAATATTAATATTTCATCACATAAACACAGGAACATTCTCCAATCATAAGAAACATGTGTATCATAATCATCCATTGACAGGTGACAACTGCAGCAAACTTACTATGTATGTAGGAGGCCTACAATTTTGCTAAACAATAAACTCCATCAATTGCCACAATTTGGACAAAAATTAATATTTCATCTCAAAAATAGCACAGGTACATCCTCTAATCATAAGAAACATGTGTATTAAGTTTCATAATCATCCATTGACAGCTGACAAATGGAAAATGTGAACATATCAACTAAGGATGAGAGCATAGAATTACAGTACACCCAAGAATTAAACTGGCCAAATTCTCAAAGGATAGACGAAAGATGTGGCGAATCGTCCGCGAACGTTCACCAGACCCTTTCGTCATATAGTAATACGCAAACGATGTTTGAGGGGAATACATGTCGTAAATTGTTTACATTCTTGTCTGTCAATTATTTCTTTTTCATTTGCTGGTGTTTTTCTTTTTAATTGCATTAATTAGGTCCCTATACTGAATTTGCGAACGTATTGCAAATATAAAATCACAACGACGTACTGGTTTACCTCGTCAGTCCATGATGCAAGCCATGATTCACGAAAAATTGATATCGTATGTACTGATGCCTGGAGCTGTATGACCGTATTCATCCAGTCATCTAGTTGCATAATCACGAAAAATTGATATCGTATGTACTGATGCCTGGAGCTGTATCACCGTATTCATCCAGTCATCTAGTTGCATAATCAGCCCTTTATTTGAGTTCATTGTGCTGTATAGCTTATTTTTCGAACTGAAATTTTTCACATCCAAACCAACTTCGTAGCACATGAAGCCCAATCTAAAACATGGCGTCAGCCAGCCGTTCATAAGGGGCATGTCCAGTTGTTACGAAGAGGGGAAACAACTCTGAGCAGACATTTCTATCTCAAAATGCACATATCGCTGACAAAAAGAACGAGTTATTGCCTTCAGCGATGGAAGCCGTCTATACCTTTGTGTCTCCAGGCTCTTTTGGATCTTGCTGGGCGAAATCGAGAATAGTGGTTCTAAAATATACGCAACTGTAACCCACATTCACCAAGAAATGCGACGATGATCTAACACTCCCGCATATGTTGCCATCTTGTCTCGTCAAATGCGAACTGCTTTACATCAGTTACGATCGTGACCTATCTTTCGCTAAAGGTAAATGAAATAATTGTAAGTTATTATCAACCTTTCGCACATGCTTGCGCGAAGGTTTCGCGAAAGGTGCACCCAACGTTTCGCAAGCATGCCAAGTACAACATCCTGCAGCCTGATGGGATGAGGGGAAAAATTGAGTATACAAGGGAGGAGATGGTTGTTTCCACTAACACCTGGGACAAGTGAAAATTCTGAAGCAGAAAATAAGAACTGAATACACTGGATGCATGATCAACATCTCGCTGCTTCACATTTCAACGAAAACTTGGTTAATAAAGTCTGATAGTTTTAACTCTGGTACATTACAGATGTGTAAATTATACATCAATTCAGATATGTTGAGAATGCTAAATAAATGCTTCAAGAAAAAAGAATAATAATAATCTTTGTTTACTGAGGGTGATGTACACAGTACACTCAGTCAGCAGTAAATGCTGATCTTTCCTGATGCCCTCCAAACACACACACACACACACAAACCAGGAAGCAACATACATCTTAAAGGATATACAATATAAACATACATAGATTGCAATATATACATGGACATTTAGTTTAATACATACATTTTATGTTGCCCTGTGTTTCAAATACAAAGTTTTGAAGCTTTGAACTGAAGCAGCTTGTTGTGTTTCAGGGGGTAAAGAATTCCAGAGGACTGGCCCAGAGTATGACAGACTTTTCTTAAACATTTCAGTACGTGGGAATGGGACTTTGAGTATATTGAGGGTGGCAGATCTAAAAAGACTTTTCGATTAACATAATTACTGAGAAAGAGAAAAATGTACAGTAGCAAGATAGAGAATATATTTTCGTCTGGATAAATGTCTTCTTGAATGTAAATAGTTCTAATACAGTTTAATATCTCTATGTAGCATTGAAGAGTGGGATAACCCTGACGTATAACTGAGTCAAGTTTAGTGTCAGGACTCTCATGACTCCAGGGATGTCTTCCTTACTATGGCAATAGTGACAGGATAACCATGCAGGGACAGGGATTTAATTTAACAGCTGTTCTTGACCAAGCACAGTGGAATCCATACAAGGCTGATGTGTGGACCTCAAGACAGCCCAACAAGTCAGACAGAGAGACCAACAGACAACTGTGAGAGCTTTATCCTTCTGGCTCAAATTAATTAACATGATTTGGTCAGTGATGGATAAACTTGGAGAGTTTTATGGAGACTGGTTGTCATTTTTACAGTAGGGCTTCATCTTTCAACCCTTATCTGAGGACCAGCACAATCTGGAATTATCCAGCTACTGTCCATCTTTTCAAATTGAAGTGGGTGGAAAGATAATACATTACTTGACCAATTTCTTTTCACTGTTCCAGGAACCTGGAGGATGAAATGCAATAAACTCACATTAACATGTCATGGCTATACCTTGAACTTACGATAACACAGGTAACTGAAAATACTGTCTCTCTGTGATCAACTATCATATTTCATCCTGCTTTTTTCAAGTCTAAACTGGTTTTCTAGGTTATGAACTTAGACAAGTGAGTGAGTTAGGGTTTGACATCGCATTCAGCGGTATTTCAACCATACAGCAATGATATAACTAATTACGATATGATTGACTAGACATGTGCGACTATCCATGTACAGCCATCATGTACAGGAAATTAATCTCCCACAAGTGGAAAACGACATGGTATAAACTTAAACAACAACATTACAACATAACATAAAGAAACTGAGATTAAAATGGCGCGATCGACACTAATAAGAGTGACAAGGTGAGCAGTTTTGGTCATTGAGTCCATCCTGCATTTAACTTCATTAATTAGATGTACTGGCAGTAAATTCAGTAATACATAACAGTGAACTGGAGCTACATGTAATATCCAGTGTACAATATCAGGGTTAGAATTTTAGAAATATCAGCATGATGTTCAATTTTGTTAACCAGTAAACCTTTACTTTCCACCAGTCCGTAGATTGATTCATTTGTGTTTTCTAGAGGACTGTTGGACCAGTATTTTTACCAGCCCACTGCAAAATGTACCAATGTCGGACAGACGGACAGGTGCCAATTAAAATTGTTCCCTGAATATATCCAAGTGAATATAACTGCCAATTTGTTAGGTCTCTACTGACTGTATGGATGTTCATGAAACAGTAGTTCTGAGATATGGACTGGACAAACATATACTGATGTTGAAGGGCCATAACTATTTTGGAAATCAATGAAATGGGCAAAAACATGACAGTACACATCTACAACATCTTTCATGTAAGTTTTGAAGGTGTCGATCAAATAATAATAAAGATATGGCCCGGAAAAGTATATGTTGATAATTTAGGGCCATAAATCAATCATTGGAACTGACCATAAAAAAACCTGACAGGGCACATCCACAAGGTGCTAAGCACCTATCCATGTAAGTTTCAAAGTTGTTGTTGATCGAGTAGTAGCCAAGATATTGCCAGGACAAGCAGGCCATATGGATGGACAGATGGCCAAAGTGATTCCTATGTTATAATTAATATTGCATGCATGTATCAGGTACAGCTGATTGCATACAGAGCCAGTATGCACAAAGTAGTTCTACATATTGGATAATGAAAAGAAACAACTCAAGCTTTACATTTATCAGGAGGGCATCAGGACATCTTGTTCATTTCAATCAATGCCCATCATCCTTATCCACAATGTAACAGAAATGCAATGAAGAATAAGGAACACAAACAATTGTTTGTCCATTGTCATATAGAGAGGGGGTTTGACTTAATGTCACATTCAAGTTTGTTTCACTCATATGATGACAGTCAGTTGGTTGATGGAGGAAGCTGGAGTACCCGGAGAGAACCACTGCCCTTTGGAAAGTAACTGACAAACTTTCACACATGGACCAGCTGGGCTCGAACCCGTGCCAGTTCAGCGATGGGAGGCTAGCGGTCAGCAGCGAAGCACCTTTAGACCACTCGACCCCTTTGTCATATGGGTGGGCTTGCTGCATGTATAATGACTGCTCTCTTTTTTGGTCGTTTTTGTTGCAGAATTCTCAGAATTGAACAAAATTTTAGTTATTTGAAGAGATACCTTCTGATAATTTTTCAAAATTTCAGCCTTATTGGATAATTTTTCTCAATGAAACAAAATTTCAAGAAAATTTATCATACTTTATTCACTTCAAATTCTGTCTGGAATTTCAGATTCAAGCCATTGACATAAAAGAAACATGGTTAAACCAGCCTTTATTCATCACACCAATTTTCTTACATGAGTTTTCTTACCTACGAAGTAGGGCGAGGAAGATGACTTGGGGGTCCAAGCGTAATGTTATAGGTCACCTAGATGACTTGGGGGTCCAAGCGCAATGTTATTTTTTTATAATTGACATTTTTTATTCATTTTTCTTTTTTCTAATCCACACATCATTCAAAGGCATAAAAAACAGTTATATGTGCATCACATACTACATATACATGTACAGATACAGTATCTCTCAACATTTTCCAGTTATATATGTATATATATATTTATTTATCCCGACACATGTAAAGCCACAGGGAACTATATGTTATAACTTATATAATACAAGCTATAGTTCGGCGATTGGAAAGAGAATATATCTCGACATAAATACTTGTGGACCTATTATTGAAAACAGTTAATATTCGAAGATAATAGCAAAAGCAAGAGGCGATATAATATTATACATACTGACATGAGTATTGTTACACGAATTCCATGACCTGAAGTGCACATCTCTACCTTCAGAGAAAACCAATATCCGGACCATATAACTATACACCTCTATCATCCTCAATTTCAAATTTCCGATGCATCTATAGTTAAACACTTTACACTAAATTCACTTCTGGATAGCGGGAACATGTTCTTCAAATATGAAAGGTATACACGTGCATAACCGACAATGGAGCCAACCTGAAACCCATTTCAAAAATTCATGCAAATCTAAACAGTACTATGTCTTCTAACTTGGTCATTAAATACTTTGATATCCTACACACCTTTATTTACGAAACAACATATGGAAAGAGGACCAATATTTATTGAACTTGTCTGGTTCCCCTTTTAAATTATGTATGCATCTGTCCGTCAGTTTCATACATATCTTGCAAATCCTGCTGTATGTATTGTATAGATGGAACTTGCCCTTTTACCTTCGACTTATATATGTTATACTTCACTATAGTCAAGAGAAAGTTAACTACCGCATTTCTTTTCCCATGTACTCCTAAGCAAATTGTTTGACAACAGAGATCAATTTTGAAGGTAGTTTTCATTTCAACCCAGTCATATATTTCTTTCCACAACAAATTCACCAATTCACATTCCCAGAATAAATGTTCTATACTCTCAGTATATTTGCTGCAAAATTAAACATTTATAAACAATGTTTCTATTTATAACCAAACCAAACCTGCTTTGCTATATGCCTTAATTCCGCCAAGAATATCCCATACAAACGTTAAAACGGAAGTTTAAAACAAAAGTTATCTCCCCCTGGGGAGTTACCTCCCTAGGGAGTTATCTCCCTTTGGGGAGCTCTCTCATCTCAGCCAGGATATATAAGCCAGCTCCCAGTATTACACTTCCTCTTTTCTCATTGATATAACCGAGACCTGTGGTGTACAAGGCCGCGGAGTGAGGGGAAGGATGGGAGGGCCATCAGAGCAAAGCAGGTTTGGTTTGGTTATAAATAGAAACATTGTTTATAAATGTTTAATATTTATTTCCCAAACCTACACCTGCTTTGTTCTATGCCTCACTACCAACATATGGAGGTGGGAACTTCGGCCTTGCTGTAGTTGTTCAATGGCAAGCTGTATATCCGCTGAGAAGATCACCAACAAGACACAATAAACTCAACAAGAAAACTCTGGTCTGAAACACAGGAGGTAGTCAAGGAGTAAGAAAGTCACTACTTATCTTTTTGAATGTCTTCATCCATGTAGCTGTGTTCTTGGATGTGGAGCACACTCTTACCAACCCGCAGGGACCCAGGCCTGAAGCACTATGAGGTATGCTAAAGTAAGCGATGTACGAATCGGAAGTGCATTAGAGCGCCTTCGTAGCATACATGGTGACTTATAACCACTCTCACTGTCCACAAACCGACTGAAGTCAACTCCCTGTACTTTAGTCCCCTGTCGCTGACACTGGGCTGTTGAGAGTTGACAGCGGTTGTACTGAGTCTACTCTACGTCCTCGTCAACCCTCTGTACTTTAGCTGTTGCTGACACTGGAAACCTAAAACAAAACATATTACTCACAACAGTGTCAGTTCTTTGTACGTTGAAACTGTGAGTTGACCGCAGGTGACTCAGCTGAGATGATCTAGAATAAGGTCATAGCTTCAACCTGAAATGACACAAGCAAATCTGCAGTAAAGGTAAAGATTAAACTCTCCATTGTGTCAGGCCTTGATGACTTGAGAGTCGATGGCTGGCAAGCTGACCCATTACTCCTTTCTTAGGCGATCATGTAGTATGTGGACATATAATATGACTGAGAGATGAGATGAGATGATACAGCAAGCTGGCTGACTTGCTGCGATGATGAAAAATGCCCCCCCCCCTCTTTTTTGAAAAACTACTTGACCACGTGCTGGGCAGCCACCAGCGGCCCAAGCGTAGTCACTCTATCTGATTGCAGTGACATATCTCTTAGATAGAAATTGGTGAACGTAGAGTTTGTCGTCCAAGCACGGGACTAGACAATGTCAAGGAGGGACAAGTTCTTCCATAAAGGCCATGACGTAGCGATGGCACGAATTTCTGAGAAGAAGCAGTAGATAGTAGTGGGGGAGCGTAAATGGCCAAAAGATATGACCACTTTATGGTCTTCTTCAAGCACGAAGCAATGGTATTCTTAGTAATGTCACGCACTGCATACGGTCGAAGGGCCAAGAATAATAGACGAGAGCCCCGACCGGGATCGGTACGAGTGAGATAGAAACGATAACTCTTCTCGCGACTTTACCCATTCGGCCAGCTCATACTCGTACTGGCGTATGGCTCGAACAGGGTATAACCGAAAGGTCGTCTTCAAAGTCATGCACGAAATCTGAAAACGCAGGAATGGAGTCGTAGAGCACACGGACCTAGGCGAACAGACTCATTTTTGGCGATGAACACAGGAATGGGTCGAAAGGGGATGCGAGACCAATCCGCCGTCCAGGTAATAGATGATCTCTCAAGAGCATGAAGTTGAGACACTCTAGACGCCAAAGCCAAAAACCGCCAGAAAAACAGTCTTGTAGGCAACAGTTTTTAGAGAAGCGGACTGCAAGGGTTCAAAGGGCGGACGAATCAGAGCACACAGAACCACACCAATATCCCATTTCGGTAACAGCTGGCGAGTACGGCGAGACCGTAACGCGAAGGCCCGAATGAGCGCAGCGATATTGTCATTTAGACTAATGTCGATGCCGGCAGAAAGACGTAAAACCCTAGCCAAAGTAGATCGATACCCCTCAATGGTGCTGATTTGAAACTTCATATCACGATGAAGGTGAAGGAGGAAGTCAGCTACTAAGGAAATAGAGGCAGAGTCAGGATCGGCATCACGTTCACGGCATCACGTTCACGGCATCAAGAAACGAAATAGGTCCATTTCACTTGATAGAGCTGCGATGTGGAAGACCGATTGGTAGAAAAACAATTGATGTGAAGTCTGGCAACCAAGACTATTAGCCGGAAATAAACACCCCACATGACGATGTGGCGGGACTGCCAGCAAAAGCAGAGGTGGAAATAGAGACGTCAATACCAGCACTAATGGATTGAGGGATGACGTCTGTAATAAGACAGAAGGAACTGCAGTGACCGAACCAGGATACGACCGTAATGATTAAGGTCCTGCTTAGAAATGACAAGAGCTACCAGTTGACGACAAACCAACTATAATGCCCACGTCAAAAACTGGTCCAACGGTCTATACGGGACGAAGCACTTGATGGAGAGAGCCGAAAACCTGTCCCCAAAGTAACGACGACCCCACGGTAATCTCCCCCATAATTCGACCACCGGAAGTGCAACAAAAACTGGTCTATATGTGACCAAAAATCTTGACGGCACCAGCTATAAGGTGTCACACTCCGTCACAATATGGCTTTTCTTCAATTAGAAAGAAAAATGGGACTGTTACTTTTCCTCGCGTCTGAATAACAGAGTTGAAAAGTGAACTCCCTGTGATCGAACCACTAGGGGCACCACCGCAAGTAAACCTCGATGTGAAAGCCCCAAGATGGAGAAAAACGCCCAGACTATAAAAGTGATACAAGGGCGATGCCGACTCCGAACGGAAGGACTTGTCACACAAACCGACGACCGACGATGGTGAATCGTAGGAAAAACGCCGAAAAACGAGGATGAATGGGTAAAAGAAGATATGCATCTCGCCTTTAAAGCGATGGGGGTCAACCCGCGATAAAGAAAAACGCATCAACCGAAACGCCTTTCTTCTTTTTTTTTTTTTTTTTTTTTTTTTTAGAAAAACACCGAAATCGAGAGACGTGCAGGCAAACAAACGTCGAAGTCTCTATGACAATCAAGAAAAAGATCTAGCAATGGAGACCGGAACTGTCGAACTTGACGACCCTGATAAGGGGGTATAAAAGAACGACGTGGTGAACGACGTTATGGCGTACGGGAACGTCTAACAGATGTTAGAGAAAGACGTACAGGTGCGAAACGCGAAAGGCGTTGCTTCGGCGAAGTGATTTTCCCAAATTGTAACAAATCAGTTCAATTTATTGTACATATACGCTCACAAAGGAGCAGGGTAAAACCTTAAAAATGTACGAGAAACGACGTCGAAGAGAACAAGAACGACGTTATGGAAAAACAACTGAAGATGAATCTGAAAACTTTAAAGCCGAAACTGGAAAAATCACAGTGGAGTCCGAAACAAAACAGCCGTAGTATGCGAGACTTGTAATGAGATTTGAAACGCATCTAGGAGAATGAACACATTCCTTGTCCCCAGCGTTAATGAAGAGCGTTACTCAGCTTGGTAGTAACATGCCCGACAATCAACACAAAGAAACTTCCAACGTAAATTAGGAAGATCTTCCATAAAATTTTTAAAAATTCCCCGAAGACAGGAAATACATTTAGATGTCTCTCGCCGGTAGATGAACTATAAGGTCATAAACTTCATAAATTGAATTGACCAAACCAAACAATGTTCAATCTAGAACCGCCCCCTAATTAGAGGACCAAACTGCATATAAGTCCTCAAATGGAATAGATGAAATTATCATCCGGAATAAAAATTAAGATCAATTTTTATACAAATGCTGTAGACCAAAAGATGTTTGGACGAGGCTATCGAGGAGAAAAACATTGCTAAAGAGCAGTCTGTGATTCTTCTTACAAGGCTGTAACCGGTAAACATACTCGGACGCAAGTAACTTACGAAGAACAAGAAGACCGCCCGATGGAACAAACTTATGCTGTCCCAAGCAGATGATTGAGAAACTTCAGGTTGACCCTGACACAGACAGGGTAAAGATCAATCCTAAGATTTCTCGGAAAAATAAACTCACTCAAGCTAATAATAATAATTTCTCAGAAAGAAGAAAATAAAATTAAAGCTCAACCCAATTTGAATTGTACGTCTAATTCAATATACCGATGGGAAAATTTGGTTGTGAAAACATAAAAATATCACAATGCAATATTTACTAGCAGAAAAATGTATTCCAAAGAATAGCACATTTTTCTTAATAAAGAACTCGTGATCTCTTTTGTTGTTCAACACACCCTTGATTACACAAAGAGAATAATAATGTAGCTCATTAAAATGTAACAAAGGGCCGTAGTGTATAGCTTTGGCTTGTGATGACGAAGACCAACGCAACAACAACAACCCACGTAAAATCAAAGACAGAGAAAAAACTCTGGAAGTTGTCTCTTGATCACATGATATCAAATAAACAGAGTAACATTTGATATAACAAGAGACTAAATTTTGGTAGGAGCAATGAACTGAATGCATAGAAGAAAAACTACCAAAACTGGGGAAAATCCGGAACACAAGAACAACAACACAACGAAAAATAACGGTCTGCATATTCCCTGCAGAACTTGTAATTCTCCGAAGTTATAATACGTTGAAGCATTTCTATTCCGTGAAGAAAAATCTTTGTTCAATTTCGTACAGTTCAAACGTAATAAAAATAACCTCCTAAATGAACTGTCTGAAACGAGAACGAGAACGGCGTTGCGATGAAACAATAGCGACGATCAGAAACACGGGAATGACGACGTGACGAGTCAACATACGTCGAAAGTGGAGGTTGTAAATCCGTAATCCGAACAATTACAGTCGAGTTCGAACGCCTTTCCATAGAATGAGAGGCTGTTTTCTTTTTAGACAAACTAGCAGAGGAAGATTTAAATCGTAAAGGTAGATACAGAACGATTTTTATTCCTATTGTAAGAATCAGCCGGAGAAAGACCAAATGACAGAGGAGTCGGTGAACTACACGCGATGAGAACAAATTCTTTTGTCCGTCGGAGACAATGGAGTGTTCCGACAGCCGTGACCTGGCCTTTGTCTGTCTGAACAAAGAAACCGGTTTCCCAGACAATGCTATACCAGAGAAGGCTTGACTTTCAAGTACACTCTGGTTATCTTCCTGTAGGAACGGTACCACTAGGGGGAATATTACCAGACACGGAAGAAGGTGCCGGACTTTCCAATTTAGGAGACAAATCCAAAACGGGACCTCTATAATTTTGATGCCTTTCACTAAGGCAATTTCAAAAACGCGTCTATCGACCTCCGATAGATCGAGGTTTTCAGTAGCCTGCAGTAGGTAAGACCTACGTGCTTAAGCATATATTTTTTCCAAGTACATGAATCCCAAAAATTCACACATGTGTTATTTCGATAGCATAATTTATCTTTACACGCGAAACGACGTGTGTGGGCGTCTAAGCGTGTCGAAACTCGCCCACACGAACGGCAAGACAATTGGGATAGAATACTCAGACATAATATTCAAGAAAAACTTTTCCGTAAATAGAGTACAAATTTAACAACAACAACTAGCTGTATGGAACTCCCTGATGTAACCAATGGAGGTTACAAACGAGAAAAGAGGAAGTGTAATACTGGGAGCTGGCTTATATATCCTGGCTGAGATGAGAGAGCTCCCCAAAGGGAGATAACTCCCTAGGGAGGTAACTCCCCAGGGGGAGATAACTTTTGTTTTAAACTTCCGTTTTAACGTTTGTATGGGATATTCCTGGCGGAATTAAGGCATATAGCAAAGCAGGTGTAGGTTTGGGAAATAAATATTAAACATTTATAAACAATGTTACTATTTATAACCAAACCAAACCTGCTTTGATTTATGCCTTAATCTCTGCCAGAGATATACAATACAAACGTTAAATGAAAGTTTAAACCAAAAGTATTCCCCAGAGGAGTAGTCTCCCTTAGGGGAGCTCTCCCCTGGGGAGTTATCCCCCAGAGGAGTAGTCTCCCCTTAAGGGAGCTCTCCCAGTTCAGCCTGGATATATAAGCCAGCCCCCAGTATACTCTTCCTCTTTTCTCATTGTTATAAACCGAGACCTGTAGTGTACAAGGCCGCGGAGTGAGGGGAAGGATGGGAGGGCCATTACATCAAAGCAGGTTTGGTTTGGTTATAAATAGTAACATTGTTTATAAATGTTTAATATTTATGGCCCAAACCTACACTTGCTTTGATTTATGCCTCACTACCAACATATGGAGGTGGGAACCTCGGCCTTAATGTATTACCAACATATGGAGGTGGGAACCTCGGCCTTAATGTATTTGCAATAGTAGGCTGAATATCCGCTGAAATAATCACAAACAAGACAATCACAATCAACAAGAAAACCCTGGTCAGTACTCAGAAAGGTAATCAAGGATATAAGAAGTGGTTACTTAGCTTGATGCATGTCTCCATGCATGTAGCTGTGGTCTTGGATGTGGAGCACAGTGTTACCCTCCGTAAAGGAACTCAGGCTGTACGCCAGGATGAGCACTTGGAAGGCAGCATGTATTGATTGGGATCTTTATACGCCAATATATCATACAAGGTGTCATTATCTGTGATGTGGAGTGATACGCAGTATTACCGCCAACGGAACTGAGGTATCAGGACACCCGAGTTCGGAGGTAAGGCAAGTATGAGTCGGTATAGTGTTAGCCGTCGTGCCATACAAGTCGTCCACCTTTACTAATCGCAGCGCTAGTCCACATTCCGCTTTAGGTCCAACTCTGTGTACTTTAATCCCTGATGCTGGACTGTTGAGAGTTGACAGCGGAATCTTTGAGTCTCCTCTTTGTCTTGTCAACCTTCATTCAGATCTTTGTGCGTTGAACTTGTGAGTTGACTGCAAGGGGACTCAGCTGCGATATAGAAGGTCATAGCTATAACCTGAAATGACACAAACAGATCTGCAGTAAAGACAAAGATTAAAATCATAATTGTGTCAAATCTTAAAATATAACTTGAGAGATGGCCCAACTGACCTATTTCTTCTCTTAGGTGACCTAAAAAGAGCACAGATATGACAATAAATCTCAACAAAAAGAACCTTGGACAGTGACGCAGTGGTTAATTATGGAGTAGTAATAGAAGTTACTTATCTTAAATGACTTCATCCATGTATCTGTGATTGTGGTAGGGGTGCGCAGTATTACCACCATAAAAGCTAAGGAACCTGAGCGCCAAAGCTGGGAGGTTAAGCAGGATAGAGATGGGCAGAGTCCTCCATGCTCTTACCAGGCGACTAACAGTTACCCTAGTCCGTCCACATTCCGCTTTATATCCAACTCTGTGTACTTTAATCCTTGATGCAGATTGGACTGTTGAGAGTTGACAGCGGAATCTCTGAGTCTAATCTGTATCCCTGTCAACTGTCTGTACTTTACTGTTGCTGACACTGATGACCTAAAAATCAAACATTTATAATCAATGTTTCTATTTGTTACCAAATCAAACCTGCTTCAATTCATGCCATTAATCTCCGTCAGGAAGATGATACAACGTAGAAAACGGAAGTTAAAACTAAAAGTTAGCTCCCCTAGCGGAGAGTTGTCCGCCCCTAGGAGAGCTCTCCCATCTATCCCAGCGGCATTACTATAAAGGCTCTGCTCAAATCATTCTAGTCCTCTTTCTCATTGTAATTACCGAGACCTGTAGTGTTTAAGGCCGGCATGAGGGGACGGTGGGAGGGTCAATCAAATTGAAGCAGGTTTGATTTGGTAACAAATAGAAACATTGATTATAAATGTTTGATATTTGATTCCCAAATCGTAAACCTGCTTCAATTCACGCCACAGTACCAACATATGGAGGCGGGAATCTCGGCCTTGTGGTAACTCCCATAGCAGGCTAGTAATCGCTGGAACGACACAGACATGGGTATAAATCTGAGACATTAATACTCAACAAGTTAGCCCTGGTCACAGACGTCAAGGGGTAATTCAAGGAGTT